>JABUQX010116621.1:17500-38795 GCA_015478945.1 Trachelipus rathkii | reverse complement strand
ATTTCAATACAGTACAATATTTTCGTTTTATATTATATATATATTATATCATATATAATAATATATATAATAGTATATAATAATAATATATTATATATATATATTTAATATATATATGATAGATAATATATATTATATATATAAATTATATATATATATATATATATACCTTTTTGTTTTTATTGGATGATACAAGTTATCACTAATTACTTTTCCTTTATATATTATGGCACTAATTATTATTTGTCGTAGCCCGCGGAAATGTTCAGGATGGTAATATATTATTATATATTATATATATAATATATATATCGTTTTCGTTTTATTAATTAAATTTATTTAATTACTTTTTAGTTTAAAATTATTATACTAATTATATTAAATTTAATTATACGATATTTTCAGGTGGTAAAATTGCGATTTTGTTTTTTTTCTATCCTTTTTTTTTTTAGTGAAATAAAAACGCTGGTTTTTTTTTGGTTTTTTTTTTTTTGAGTGAATTAAAAAATAAATTCTTTGGAAATAATCTGAAAGAATATTCGTAATTTAGCCAAAATTCATAATTAATAATTCCGAAGTGGTAGGTAAAACCTTTTGGGACAGAGACCGCAGGCCCCCAGGACAAGTCATCTTGACCAAAGGTGATCATCAAAAAGGTCAGACAAAAAGGTCAAAGGTCAAGAAAAAGGGTCAAAAAGGTCAAAAGGGTCAAAATGGTCAGAAAATAGGTCAAATAGGTCAAAATAAGGTCAATTGCCAAAATTGACCAAAAGTACAGAAAATTGAATGTAACTTTTGACCTAAAACAATCATTAAGAAATATTATTTCTGACCGTAAATAATAACAAGATACTGTTACTTTACTACAGAAAAATTGGACGAAGTTCATTTTACTGACCTAGAAATATTTAAAATTATTCTACTGCAACAGATGATATATAATAACCAAATTAAACTGAAAGATAATTTGGTTTGGTATGTAAATTGAATTGAAGTCCAGTTAGAATAATATTTGATAGAAGAAATTGAAGAACTGTGAAGGAACACGTAGAACAATATAACTTTATGATCCCAAAGGAAGAACAATAAGTTTGACCTTTAAGCATTTTTAAGAACATTAGACACCCCGACTTGAAAATAGGGATAGTTGTTTCTTAATTAAATTAATTTACAGATGATTAATTAGTTTCTTTTTATCACATAATGACCATTTTTGTTAAATAATAATAAAAAGGTAAATTATTTTATTTTCTTGAACACTAACTTTGATCGTTTGGAATATTTTGAACAGAAAATTATTTTATATTTTTGATCATTTTTAAAACTAATTTTTAAAAAAAATTATTTGTTATTTTTGGTGTGGAACAGACAACTACAAGTGATTAACTTTTTAATTTTTTTTTTTTCGTTTAAATTTAATAGTCGGATTCAACTTTAAACAGTAATTTTAAATTAAAAGCGAATAAAATCATAATTTTAATTATTTTTTAAGTTAAAGGTGTAAATAGAACTTCTTTTAGGCTTTGGAAATTTCAATGGAATTCACGTATTCTATGCTCTCGATCAGTAGAAATTTTTGAAATTTTTAAGAATTACAGTTGAAAAATTTTGAAACTTTGAAAAAATATTTTTGAAACCTAGTGTTTTTTTTTGAAAACTTGAAATATACAGAGTGGAGAACTAGTTATTTTTTCGTATTTTTAAAAACAGTTTGAGGAACTTAGTTTTTTTTTTTTTTTATTTGATTAACTTGAATTAATTAAAGTTTAATCAGGACTATGTTTGAACCAATAGTCTTACCGGGCTTCGTACTTTCAACTTCGTTCTCATTCCTCCCTGCTCCTGGTTCAAGATGGCGTAGCGGACTCGACAGTTGCCCTAATGGGAAAAAAAAAGGGCCCCCTCTCAGGAGGAGCTGAAGGGAAAATAAGACTTAGATAAGATAATGAATTCAAAAGAGAACAAGCGATGAGGATGTGATAAACCAATAAGAGATAATACAGAAGATGGTTATTCAAGATGAGAGTACTGAGGTAACAGAAGGTATAAGAACTCCTGATTGTACAGAAGAACGAAGAGTATAAAGCATGGAGCAAACACCAAGATAGGGGAACCCGCACAGAGAAGGATATGGACTCCCTCCACTATATATCTGTACCTCCTTCTAACATGTTGATACATGTGTTAACCAAATCAGTAGAGACTACTGGGATTGGCATCGACCAGAATCAGAAAATAAAGAAAATTCCTAAGGTGCCAAAGACAAATGTTTTTGGACTAATACCTTTTAATATAATTAAAGAAAATTGCTATCGGCGGGCCACTCCCCCTTGGCAAATAGAAAGATTATCCTTCCTGGATGGCCAAACAGTGAAATATTTTAAGCTATAGAAGGTAGTTTATGTGGAATCTTGGGGACTAGAGCCAAGCCAAGTGCAATACTTATACGAAGGACAATCCTCAAGAATCCGCGTGGGGTGGCATCGCCAAAATAATTCCTTGTTAGTTATGCAGCCACACCTCGCATCAGTTGGCCAAACAACCCACTTGCTACAATGCAACCTGGATTACGCACGCATACCTTGCATATGACTCCATCGGACTCGCGCCGCGGTGGAAGGATCCTTATGGAGGTTATTTACACCAATTAATGCCGTATGCCCCTCACTCCAGAATTTGTCTAAAATTATATTGTATGAGACGAAGATACGCGAAGACATCTCAAGAATTGGCGGGGTTCGGATGCGATGGCAGGCGGTACTGCGGTGTAGGATTAATTTGAATATTATTATCCCGTTGGCCAATGAGAATATCGACGGAAAGAGTTATGGGCCCTAGATCACTAGGGAACGTCAAAAAATAGACATATGCTAAGACTACTATATCTTCTGATTCAGCATCCAGAGCGCCCGCAATATTAATTCGAAGATATTAGCTTTTTTCTTAAGGTGCAAGACCGCGTAAGAAGACTTTGTTTGACTTCAATTCGAAGATTTCTGTTCTCATTAACCTAACATGAAGCGATGACCAGTATCTTTCTGTCGTTTTTGAAAAATTCATGAATTTGCAACGGAGATCCACATGCCTAACTCTTACTGATTCATGTTTGGACCCTTGAAGAAATCTTCCTTTGGGAAGATCAGAAACAAAAAAACTGCATAGATATCGAGATTTCTTTGTTTAACTTCTTCAACAAAAAAATATCTTAATTATTTAGAACCCTTTAAGATTTTAGGGAGTATGGAAGGACTCAGAGATCAATAGAAGGACGCAGAGAAAAATGTTCTGCTAATGAAGTCTTTAAGCCAGACTTAAGTCGTAAGATTTATTTTTTTAGAACTAGTCATAGGAGCGGAGTTCTTGTTCTCAAACTAAACCATGAGCAGAAACAAGGATAGAAGAAAATAGCCAGCTAGTATTTCTATTCAGAGACAATATGCACTATAATTAACAGTGAAAGTTAGGAAAGAACAGAACTGACATAATACCCTCCATGAAGATAGAACATTTGGAATGGGGTAATAAGAAACGAATACTTCTAAATATTTCAGTGAAAAGAAAAGCCCCTTCTCAAATGATAGCCTTATTATAAGGAGTGTTAAGGAAACTCTCTCCGAGGTCAGGAGATATAACAAGTGGTACTATCTGCCGTAATGTGAATTCTTTAGGACTCATTCTAAGACACGTGGTTGGAATACCACATATTGTTGATAATGTAGGAGATTTCCATGATGCCCCGGGGTCGAACGTCCTAATTCAGAAAATAGTCCTGTGTGGATTCCCCTAATGAAAATGAAATTTGGTGATACCCATAATATATACCCCACTGATTTTGAGTAATGGGGTCAAAGACTCAGAAAGAGTCGGACAGATTAATAGAATATTCAGTTCAAATACTATAAAACCAATCACTCTTACTCAAAAAGAGCGTAGCTATCAAGGTAAGAGTCCAAGAAAACAGACCAGAGTTCACCCTGATTTCTAAATCAATGCAAGCGTGATTCGACATTGAAGTAAAGTTATCTGAAGCTTGAGAGATGAAGAAGTAGGAAACGAACATGTTTTTTCAATCACGCGATCTCTCCGATCAGAGGAACCAAATTTTTGATTCTAGGCAAAGATTTAAAATGAGATTGGTAAACTATGAACAGTATATTAACAGATAAGATATCTTCCAAGCTTAATAAGAAAGAGAGGGTATAGTGACTCTTAGCTTCTTCTGGTGTACGGATTGACCCCTAAGATTTGGGATGTCATTTATTTGTTGTCAATTTTTTTGGATCTCCAACAAAAGGTCATGTAACGAGGTAAAGGTTCATGAGCCTTATGATTAGGAGCACACCTGTTTTGATTATCGTTGGATGATTTAAGAATAAGAAAGATGAAGGAAGATTTAACATCTGTTCTAAGAAGCTAGTATTGTATGTTCAAGGGATTGGGAACGTCAGATGTATCCTCTATAGAGAAGTTGATGCTAATTTTAAGACTACATGCCAACGAGTATATCCTCAACGGTTACCTTTTTATGTGTGTAATAGACTGGAAGCACTGGATTTCTTGGAATGGAATTTTTATTAGGTCAAGTATTTTAGCTAATTCTACCCTATAACCATAGACCTTTCTTCATCAAAATTAAATCTTAAAGAATCAATATATAAAAGTTAATGTTAAATCGTTTGCCAAGATTAGGAAGCTTTTTTCTTATGAATCAAGATGAAAAGAAGCTAAAAAAGATATATAATTAATTTCTAGAAGTGGAATAATAAGTTCTAAAGTTAAACAAGTAACGTGATAACGTAAACCCAGTATATAGAGGCTCAGTGAAAAGCTACACAGAAGATTTAAATCATAAGTAGATGGCTCAAGGTGAAAAGCCTACACAAGAATTAATTAATAGAGGTAACGTGGGAAAAGCTGACACAGAATTATTAAAGAAAGGCCCATTATTTGAGAAAGCCTACTACAAAGATTAATTAAGTAGGCTCCAAGTGAAAAGCCTATCACAGAGATTAATTAATAAAGGCTCCATTCTTGAAAAGCCTACACAGAGAATTATTAATAAAGGCTCACTGGAAAAGCCCTACAAAGGAATTATTAACTAAAGGCTCATTTGGGAAAAGCCCTACAGATGAGAGTTTCACTCAAAAGCTCTCTGGAGAAGCCTACAAGAGAGATAATCTAACAAGGTTCATTAGGAAGCACTCAAGATAGAAATAAATAAAAATTTCTGTCTGTTCTTCATTCAAGAGAACAGAGAAATTCACAACTCCTCAGTAAAGGAAGACCTTTCTAATAGACAGACCGAAGAAATAGAAGTTCAATCTGGCTATTAATAGAAGAAAACAAGTGGCACCCCTGCTCAATGCTTATGGTTATTTGAAAGTCAGACCTGAAATGTAGAGAAGATTTGAAGCTGGAAAAGAAGTTGTTTGATATACTACCTGCTTTTTCCTCTGTAGGGCCTTATATTTTGCGGAAACTGCTGTATGTCCAGTTAAAACGTAAGTATTTTGAGGTTATATTTAATCTAAGTTGACAAACTTTTTTTATTTAAGAGAAATAAAAACAAGGAGTGTCATGCCTATTTATCAACTTCAATAGACAAGAGAATATTTTTAATAACATTGCTATTGCTACAGAAGCTAAGCAAATAGGATCTACTTGTATAGTCTGCTCAGAAAATTTATCTGATAAACAGTTGAAGAATGCATACAGAGAAATTATAACAGATAATTTAAGTAAAGAAGAAGCAGATGTTTCTATTTTACAGAAACCTGAACACTTAGAAGAACTTTTGGACTTGTTAATGGAATATAAGGACGTCATCGCTTTAGACGACGATGCAGTTCCTGTTTGTCCTATACAGAAGTTTGAAATAGAACTTACTCCAGACGCTCCAAAAGTTATTTTTAGAAAACAGTATCGTCTTCCCCACATCGCTACTTGGAAGACATCGATAATTTTACAGATGAAGCTGTTGAAAAAAGGATAATAAGCTTGATATTCGCCAAATAGTTCACCGTTACTGGTATGGCCAAAAGAATAGCTCTACAACTAGGTCGTATATGATTACAGTACTGAACTCCTTCATGCGTCCGACGTGTCCCGATTCCCTCAAATAGACGAAAATTCTCGTCCTAGGAGGTAGTACGATTTTTACTAGTTGTGACTTGATCGATGCTTATCATTCCCTCGAAGTCGGGAAACAGAAATTAATGGCTTTCCGTACAAGGAAAGGGATAGTTCGTGCCCAAGCCAGACTTTTATTGGGCACCGCAATGCCCTAAGTACCTATGCTAGAAACGATGCAGTCGCTAAAAGCCATTATTAGGACTATTGAAAAGTGTATTTAGATTGATGTTTGAATTCATGGGTAAAAATAAGGCAGAACATTTTGAAAACTTAAGAAAGTTTTTACTGCATTTAGAGAAAACAAGTTAAGAGTTAAATTGACTAAATGTCCATTTTCTACAGACTTCAGTACTATATTTAGGGTTTAAAATAGGAAGAGGACGGATTTTCCCCGGATCAGGCGAAAGATAGAATCGATGAAGAGTTTCGTCCCTCCAACCAGTGTTAAGGAAACACAATCTTGTTAGAATTTTTCTCATATTCGCTTTTTTAATTAGTGACTTGCCGCTAATTTGCGAACCATTAGTATAACTTAAGAAAAAGAATGTAATTTCGAATGAAGGAAGAACACATTAAAAGCATTTAATCTAAAGGAGAAATTGGTTGTTCAACCTCAGTTAACTTTTCCAGATTATTCCAAACCATTTTTTATAGGTACAGACGCCTGCGACTATGGAATAGGGGGAGCTTTCTTATCATTGTCAGATGACGGTAGGAAAAACCGTGTCTTTTGTGTCAAAGAGGTTAAGAGGCAGTGAAGCTCCATTATGATATTATAGAGAAAGGAATGGGTTTATCTGTTGTCTTCTCAACTAGCAGAAGTTTTAAATTCGTGTTTGGTATATCTCATCACCCATCTTGCCTGATAATAAACCTCTTTGCTTTATATTTCGTAATAAGCAACAGCCAATTTTAATGTGATTATTTGTTAATTAGTTTTTTAGCCAACTATAATATATAAGACGGGAAAAACAAACATACCGCCTGATTATTGAGTAGATCCGCGAAAGCTCAAACGTCTATTCCTTTAAAGAGAAAAGATAACCGATGTTACAAGAAAAGATTTATTAATAACGAAAGAAATCTTTGAATAGGGGGGGGGAACAAGAGATTGCCCTAGATGAAGAAGTTAGTTAGTGGTCTGAAGAGAAAACCCACAAAAACTTATCCACATATTTTCCATAAGAATAGTTTTTGTACTATGCAAGACCAGAAATGGAACCTTATGTAATATCAGTACGATAGCATATCTACTCATTATAGATTCAGTGCTATTCTTCACTTGGAAAGTGGGCATGGAGGACACAAGGACTGAAAGAAGAGTCAGAGAAGAGATACTTTGTCCTCATCTAGTAATTTGTGAAGGAGTTACTGTTTCAGTGCTATCCTGATGCTAGGTTAAAGTCTAGGCCCTCCAACAGCAGAACATAAACAATGCCTCTTCTTCATATACTCCGTTTTCTAGAGTACATGTGGATAGTATAGGAAAACTTCCCACATGTTCAGTTTCAGGTGCCAAACACATCTCTCCGTGTTCAGAGATGGTTTTGACATTATTGCGATTAGTTCGCTGTAATCCCAAGAACAAGCAAGAATTTGCTAGAGCTTTAATAAAGATATAATGTCTGGCATTGCGGCCCGAAATTTTAAGCTCGGACAATGCCAGAATTTACTTCAGCTTGCTTCAAAGACTGTAGAAGCTTGGAGGATAAAAAGGTTAATATTCTGCCCTACAAAACAAGTCAAAATGGTGTAGTTGAAAGATTGAACGCAGATATTGAAAATTTCCTCCGTCATTTTGTGAAGGATAATCATAGAGATTGTCAAAATACCTATCTTTTGCTCAAATAGCAATCTAATACAGCGTATAATAGATCATTGGAAGTCTTCCACATTTGTCCTGCATGGGTACATAGAAGAGACTTTCCTACGGAGATGCCTGATCTATGTCTCTCCATTTACAAATAAATCGGAAAATAAAAATTTAATTTCAAGATGAGTAAATGTTGTAGTAGAAAGAATGGAAGCAATAAGAGATTTAGCTAGAGAAATCTAGAAAAAACATTAAAGCTAGGAACAGGACACGAAACATGCTAACACAAAGGAGAATTGAAAGGTGGCGATTATGTTTTTGTGACACTGCTTGTAAAGAAACCAGAAAAAGTTCTAAATTGAAACAAGATTTTAAGGTCCTTTTATTGTAAATCAAATAAGGAAGCAAAGTAAGCTTATGCTTCTTGTTTAAAGTTCAACGAAGTTCTCTTCCGGTTCACGGGATAATTGAAGGATAATTCCTAGTAGAATAAAGATTACAGAATCTATTTTCATCTTGATAATGATGAGATTTGTAATCCAGATGCAATTCAAACAACTTGGATTCCTCCAATAAGGTTACAACAGAAAGACAAAGTGGAATGCTGAGAGAAATTTAGATGACGAATAGATGATCAAGAATCTCCACCCTTTTCGTGGATTCCCCTAAATTTTTTTATGTATGAAAATCAACTTTTGAGACACTTAGGACTAACAGAATCTGTTAAAAAAAATCTGAAGTGGTTAACAACAGAATACCTGATACTCCTCACATGAAGTAGACTGATAAATTCTCTCCACAAACAGAGAACTCTATATTAGTGAGGATATAGACGTTCTCTATCAAACCAATCGAGCAGAGGATTCAATATTTTCAGATAGGTTTCTGATACATGAAGATGCAAAGCTGTCATTGCGAAGTAAAGAGGATGCTTGGTACCCAACTTTACAGATGAACTGTAGGGGATATGGTGCCCAAATTCCGCTGAACCACTTTCCCAAAGATGAATGCGGAGACACCTCCAGGAAGAAATATGGATTTATCGAAATCTGACTGGCACAAGAGATGATAGGAAAGAAGATCCTTCGTATTAGACATCACCAGCAATTCAGAGGTCGAGGGATGTGGAACCAAGAGTTACAAGAAGTCAAGACAAAGAGAGCATGAATCTTTTCAATCTCTACCACCAAGAACGGAAGAAGCAACATGAATCACCTGAAACAAATTTACAGGAGACTCATTGTTTTGCATTTAGAGATGCACTAGAGAGGAAATTAGACTTACAGTTTGCCTCCTAAGAGTTTATCTCTTAGATTGTAAAAATTTTTGTAATAAATATTTTTTTTTTATTTGTGTTTATAACCTTTAGGTTTAAGTTTCTATTACCATACACAAAATACACATTTTAACTTCTATTCATCATAATTTTATTGAAGGTTCCCATCTTTTTATTAGTCCTGCGTACGAATTCGGATAATTTTTTTTTTTGCCCTCAGGGGGCAGTCTTGTTCTTTTGAAACTAAAAAACCATAAAAATAGAAAAATTTATTGTTAAGAACGTTTATGAACTTTATTTTGATTTATTTTTTATTTAAAATAGAAAACAAATAAAAATCGAATAAATTTCGTTTTAAATGATTAGATAATAACAATTAAGTATTAGCCTTAAGCTATATAACTAGCTTGCTTTTATTTTTAATTTTGATTGTTTATTTTTGCGTAATTGCATAATGGACTTTGAATTAATATTAATTAGCCTGATCAGCTTTTATTTAATATTAATTAGCTCATGCTATATAATCTTTTATATCTAAAATTTAATTCTTAATTTTTAGATTTCATCAATAATCAGAATGCTACAACTTTTTAATTTTCTTAAAGCTTCTTTAATTTTAATTTTCATTAATTAATAAGTCAGAGATGTTAAAGATTAATTATCCTTGTTTAATTATCCAAGATCAATAACATCTTGATTCTCATTTTATGATGTCATTTTATTTTAATTAGTTTATTTCATTTATAAATTTATTATCAAAAAAACTTCATTAAATTCAAATTTAAATTTTAAAAAAATTATTAATAATAATCATAGGTAACTTAAAAAGAATTAATTACATTTAATTAATATTTTCATTTACTTGTTTGAAGTACGGCGACCTAATGTTATTAATCGAAGTTGATAACATTCAGGACTGAAATGAAAGTGTTACGTCCAGTTGTTTGCATTACTGCTTTTACCTGCAGTCTTATCCATCTCAACTAACATTAATGAAGAAACACGAGTACTGCCAGGTATCTATATAGCATGCTCCCGGTGAAGTAAATTTTATTGAAGGAGTATCTTGACTTGATTGTACTTTAGAATGCCCAGTCCAGAATAAACTACTATTTTTAGAACCACTAAAATGATAGATACTTTAAAAGATAAATTTTTACCTGCATTTAATGATAATTTTATTAATATTTCCATAAATCAGCGAGCACATAAATGGGAATTTCAACTCATTAAAATTAGAACTAAAGTAATATCGCCTTAAGTTTAGCTGAAATTAAATCTTACCATGGGTGTCACTCTCAACTAGATATAAACAGAGCTCTTTCGAATTAGGAGGAGATATTCTTACTATTATTTTTATTTGGTACCCACTACTATTAGACAAATTAAATTTTTTAAAGAAATCAAAGATAAATATATTAGGAAAGATTTGCGATGTACTTCAGTTTATTAGTTATTATGAACTTTGAAAGAACATTGAAGTCAAATACCGAACACTATCAGATTTCAATTAAACCTTACAGAAATTATTGAATTCCAAAACAGATCAAGTGCAACTCACAACAAAATCTGAACTCAACTAGGCAAGTTAAATCATTACTTTAATTAGTTTAACATCTAGTTATAGTATCTACATGATACATGCAATTAGTTATCACTTCATTGCAATTAGCTAAAAACAAGATAACTAATGACCAACTTTATTCACTCTATCTTTTGTTACCATATGATATCTAGAAATGACACAAACCACTAATTACACCTAATCATTACATTTAGAAGCAACAACAGTTATCATCATTTTTGGCATACTCATGGACATAAACAACCACTAATCATTTGATTATTACTTACATTCCATTCAGTTTCAGAATGAAAATTTATGTTCGATACAAACTGAATTCCAGTTCCACATTTCATTCATTTATATGAAAGCCGTCGATTTCGAGTATAAATGTTCAATTAATCAAAAATAACTTTTACTTTTCGTTAATTTATGGTCAGAGGAATATATACTTATGTTCGCGAAATTCGTTAACACTATTGGTCGTCATGACATAGGAGAAACAGCGTTGTCTCATACAACCTTTTACCATCTATTGATGGAAAAACATGCTGCTATCGCTTTTGCTTAACTATACTACTAATTCCTCATGCATGTCTATATAAACTATCTTTAAAAATCAAAGGAAACCTTGGTACAGTTTTACCCTAGGAACGATTTCACTATTTATATCTTTTCGCAGAAAAAATTAGTAGCTTCTATCTCTTGCGAAATGACCCATGCGTTCGATGCATTAAGAATAATTTTATTTTATATTTTGCTCATGGTTGACTTAACCTCTGCTATTATCATTTAAAATCCCTCATTAGAGAAAACATATTCATTATCTTCATTAATTGCTGCTCTGATAAAGTTGTTTAATGTATTTAACTCATGGTTGGCTTTGCCAAACATCTCTCAGCATGGTTCCCAGAGAATTTTCATATGATAAGAATCCAGTGGATAAAAAGATAGATATATTATAATACCATCCACCATTTCACTCCTAGTCTTTCTCAAAGTTAATTAATCCCATATATTGGTGGAGTGAATCAACTAGTGTTATTTATTCGATCTTTCATCATAGTTTAATTTATTTGACTTTCGGTCTTATAGAAAAGTGTGTAGAAGATGTTTGAAAGAATATAATCAAGAAACTCAAGATATTCCATTGCATAACATACCCATTTCCCTTCCATTAGAGGTAACCTCAGTTCAAATTACCCACAGATATCAAGATTGAATTGAACTTGGTACAACTCCAAAAATTTGGCATCATTATAAGCCCTCAATCCGATGCCAACCACCTAGTTACATGTAAGACAATGCTACTTCTTCAAAGAAGTGGAAATGACTATTCTAATGTTTGTACGTTGGACTAATTAACATTTCTCATGATATGCCTTTCTGCATTTTATTTTGAATTATATGTTTATAGTATTATTAGAATATTAAAATCCTTATGATTTTAATTTTTCTGAGGCGAGTCCTTTATTGATAATAATTTAGATTTCATCGAATAATAAAATCAATAATTCTTATTGATTTAAAAATAAACAATATTTCCAAATACAAACTCTGTTTCGAAATTCACTATCTCAAAACATTGGCTCTCTTGCAACAAGTTTTTGTTTTAACTAACTTTTTTTAATAATCCTTTTTAATGCTGATGGCTTTGTTGAGCTTTTTGATCGTCAAGTTGGCGCCAGAGATGTTTGAAATAGGTCTGTGAATCATAGTTCCCAATCTAGGAATCAATCCATTCCTAAATTATTTCTTAATCTAGGATCAATCGAGATTTAATTCTAGATTTATCTCCCTGAAGTCCATTTTAAGACTTCACTTCAGGAAAGGATTGAAAGACCGAGGATGGTGAGGGATAGGTGAAAACTTTGAGGTTTTAGAGAGATTTCAGAGTAGGGGTTTTAGAGAGGGTTTTGGGAGAATACGATACTTTTAAAAGGGTGGACCACAGTAAAATCGTCTGTTTGGGCCTGAGACCTGCTTAAGTAACAGCTAAAGAAATAGTTCTAAGTAATGTTGTAGAGGCGCGAAAATTATATTAGAGAGATAGAAGTTTCATTAGAATAATAAAACACGATAATATATATATTTTGCTATATTATATATTATATATTTATAGTTAATGTAATGGTCAAAATTGTATAAGCTGTTTTCTTTTCATTTTTTATTAAAGAATAAAAGTACATTAATACCGGTAGTTTGACATTAATGAGATAGACAAAGTGTGTTGCTCTCTTCACTAGGATTTTTTCCCATCGCTGGACAAGGTAAAGTTAAATTAATTTAAATAATAATATAATAAAATAATAATAATAATAAGAATAATATAAATATAATAATAATATAATAATAATAATTTTTGTAAAGGATATTTTCTTAATATTATTATTATTTTCTTATTGTTTTAAATAAACCAAATCTTACCAAATTCTCATGTCCCTATTTTGCTTTAATTCTCTTGAATTATTTGTTAATTAAAGAGTTCGATAGATGTTGTTAATAATAAGTACTGATAATTAATACTTTATTATTTTTAAATAAAGATATCGATTGTAATATTGGAAAATTTCTTGATGTGATTCATGATATAAAAGTTAAAATCTAGAATGGGGGTTTGTATATATTATTGTTATCTATATACATTGAAATGCGATTTTAAATTTTTAATTACAACTTAATTCCTTTTAAATTACTATTGGTAATGATATCGTATTCATTTTTCTTATATATTGGTTTTTTTGCTTTTGGATACAGTTTGGGAACTGTATTTTTGGAGTAGTCTTTCAGACTATTTTTTATGGATGTTTTTGGATAGGATGAATAAAGGCCTCTCAGTGAATTGTTGCGTTTATTCAACTACCGTTACCAAGTGTCCAAATGAGCAGTTAGAGCGGAGAAAATTCTTTTTACAGATATAGTATATATAGTTATATTATATATATTTATATATTATATTGTATCATATATATATAGTATATATATAATATATTATTATTAATATTATAGTATATATAAGTATATATATATATATAATATATAATATATTATATATATATATATATATATATATATATGTAGCCCTTCTTAATATATATAGTGAATCCGTTGATTTCTCAGTGATTTGCTGCAGTATGCGTATTTTCATTGGTCACGCAACCCTACCTATTATGTCCTTCCTATTACTATTTTATCCAATTGCATGCTTGGAATAATATAAATGATTGAAATGATGTTTTCATCTCTTCCTGACGGCTTACCTTTCCCATCGGTTCCAATATGTTTCGTATAACCACAACAGCACACACACACATATATATATATATATATATTTATTATTATATATATATATATATATAATAATATATTATCTATATATATTATAAATTATATATATATTATAATATTTACTATATATGTATGTGTAGGTGTGTGTAGAGAGAGAAGAGAGTAGAATGGAGAGAGAGAGAGAGAGAGAGAGAGAGAGAGAGAGAGAGAGAGAGAGATAGAACCTTCGGCCTAAATAAAGAGAGTAGGGAGAAAGAGAGAAGAAGTACTAAGGATCGTTAAAAGTTGATATTTTGTTGTGTCGAAAGGACTATTGACTTGCGTAAGTTGGAAGAATACTAGTCGCACTAACAGTTGAATAACCGTTTCTGGTTATATATATATAGTATATATAAGTATTTGTATATATATATATTATAGTATATATATTATATATATATATATATATATATATATTATATATATATTTTTAAATATTTGATATTTATATTTTATATATAATTAAATATATATATATATATATATATATTATATACTATAGTATATATATTATACTATATATATATATATATATATAATATATTATATTATATTATATATATATATATTTATAATTATATAATATGATATAATATATATATATATATATATATATATATATAATATATATTAGTATATTATCATAATATATATATAGTATATATTATATATAGCAAATATGTATATAAGGTAGTTGAGTGGAGCAGGAGCCTAACGTGTCGGCAAGCTCAGAATGCAATTGAATGAAAATCCCTCAAAGAATTTAGGAATATAAAATTTAAGTGAACCAGGATGTTTGTGGCGGACTGGTCCATTCATTTCAGCTATATAGAAATATATTAGGTTAGTTATTATTATTATTATTATTATTATTATTATATTATTATTTATTATTATTGAGTGTATAATTATTATTATTATATTATTATTATTATTTATTAGTTATTTTATATTATTATTATATTAATTATTTTATATTATTAATATTTTTATATATTGGTTATTATTATTATCTTTTATTTATTATTATATTATTAATTATATTATTATATTACTTATTTTATTATTATATTATTATTTATTATTATTGATTATATATATTATATTATATATATATATATATATATATATTATATATAGTAATATATATATATATATATATTATATATATAGTATTATATAATATATAAAGTTATATATTAATATATATAGTCTATTTCTGTCCAAGACTGTTCCGAAAAAATTGGAAGCCCTGATCCTTCTAATTCCTAATCGCCTATAGCTTCCACTGTATTCTATCTAAGATCTTTGAAACCTACTCATACTCTCCATTTTCATTGATCAATCTGAGTTCATTCACTTCTTTTCACGATCGCAGTACGGCTTTCGGCGTCTCGAGGTTACTGGGTATCTTTCTATCTAAGCTGATGTTTTGGTCTTTCGCCCTGAGGAACTACGGGGAGATTTGCATGGTGGCGCTTGACATATTAAGGCATTTGACCGGTATGGCACGCGTTGCTGCTCTCCACATTGCTCCCCTTTTTGGGTTTCCCCTTCTCTTTGCTTACTATTATCTAGTTTCTTTCAAATCGCTCATTATCGGCTGTTGTTATGGGGCGACCTTCTTCTTCTCTTCTGTCAATAGTGGTGTTTCCTCAGGATTCTGTCCTATCTCTAACTTTATGTTCCTACTTTTCATTAATGACTTCTCACCTGCACATCTACTCTACCACTCGTATGCCGATGACTCGCTTCCTTCTTCAACTCATTCCAAATTCTGCTCCCTCTCTTTTACTCTAGAATTGCTTCTCGTCTTAATCTTTCGAATTCTATTCTCGCTGATCTCTAGAATTTGTTTGGTGGGGTCGTCTCAACTTGTGAAATTCAATTCTTTAAAAACCAGACTTCTACAAATCTCCTCTCTAAGACACCTTCTACCTTTTCTATATCTCTTTCGACGGTTTCTCTCGTCTCTCCTGTTGACATATAAACATCCTTGGCTTACATAAAGCAAAAAACTGTCCCTTGGAAAACCTCAGCATACATACGTTTGCAGGTCAGCTCTAAGAAACTGAGAGTTTCTGTTTTGGCTGCGAGACTTTTATTTCCTCTTCTGCAGTTGCTCAGCTATACAGGGCCTCATCAGCTTGTATGGGGTACTGCCGTCCCATATCTGGGGGGGGGCTCTGGTTCACCCGGTTTTTCGATAGGGTCGAGTCAATGCCAAAAGGCTTATAAATTTCTGCACTTGTCCAGTTCACTTTGACCTTCTATCTTTGCGCGCGATGTTGGTACTTTATCTCTTTATAGGTACCGCAGCTGCAGGTGTTCGAGGGAACTTACACTCGCGTACCACCACCTTCTTTACGACGCCCTCGTAGCAAAAGGGTGCTGTTCGGCGCATTAGTTTGTGTGTTATATTGGTAATGTCAGGCTTGTTCGTGTGGTGTCTTCCTTCTTTCTGCACCTGTCTGTGAATTCTCTTGCCATCTTCTGTGTTTCCTGCTGGAATTATTCTCTCTCACTTTAAGCTGCGGTCGCGTTGCTTCAATATGCTATTTGCGTTAGTTTGATGAATTAACTGATATGTGCAAGCATCCCTCCGTTGAATAGGGCTCTGCCCGTGAGTGGTGGTGACAACTGTTAAAAAAAAAAAAATATATATCAGGGTTGAAAAAATATTTTTTATCTATTTTGTTAAAAAAAAATTATATTTTGACTCATAAATCAATTCTTTAATAACAAAACAATTGTCCTAAGCTGTTTAATACAATATTATTGGTTCTTTAGATATCTAATACAAATAAAAATTAGGTATTATAAAAATTACCATGTTGCCTATAAGAGTAAGGGAGGTAATAGGAAAGCTCCAAAATATTTGAGCCCTTAACTTGAGTGCTGTGTGAAGGTTGGAGAGTTCTTGCCTCTTTAAGAAAGAATATTGATATGTTCGAGGCAACAAAACAGAGTAAGGATAATTACCTACAAGGATAATTCTGTGGTTTTGATAATAAAAGTTAAGATGAGATTGAAAAAAACTGTGCAAGTTGTCAAGATGAGATTGAAAGAACTGGGCAAGTTGTCAAGATGAGATTGAAAGAACTGGGAAAGCTGTCAAGATTAGATTGAAAGAACTGGGCAAGTTGTCAAGATGAGATTGAAAAAACTGTGCAAGTTGTCAAGATGAGATTGAAAAAACTGTGCAAGTTGTCAAGATGAGATTGAAAGAACTGGGAAAGCTGTCAAGATTAGATTGAAAGAACTGGGCAAGTTGTCAAGATGAGATTGAAAAAACTGTGCAAGTTGTCAAGATGAGATTTAAAGAACTGGGCAAGTTGTCAAGATGAGATTGAAAGAACTGGGAAAGCTTTCAAGATTAGATTGAAAGAACTGGGCAAGTTGTCAAGATGAGATTGAAAAAACTGTGCAAGTTGTCAAGATGAGATTGAAAGAACTGGGCAAGTTGTCAAGATAAGATTGAAAGAACTGGGAAAGCTGTCAAGATTAGATTGAAAGAACTGGGCAAGTTGTCAAGATGAGATTTAAAGAACTGGGCAAGTTGTCAAGATGAGTTTGAAAGAACTGGGAAAGCTGTCAAGATTAGATTGAAAGAACTGGGCAGTTGTCAAGATGAGATTGAAAAAACTGTGCAAGTTGTCAAGATTAGATTGAAAGAACTGGGCAAGTTGTCAAGATGAGATTGAAAAAACTGTGCAAGTTGTCAAGATGAGATTGAAAATACAAATAGTTCAGATGAGATTGAAAGAACTGGGAAAGCTGTCAAGATTAGATTGAAAGAACTGGGCAAGTTGTCAAGATGAGATTGAAAAAACTGTGCAAGTTGTCAAAATGAGATTGAAATAACTTGGCAAGTTGTCAAGATGAGATTGAAAGAACTGGGCAAGTTGTCCTTTTTAAGATTGGACGTTGATATGTTTGAGGCAGTAAAACAAAAAGCTACAAGAATATTTCTGTGGTTTGTAAAATTAGAGTCAAGATGAGACTGAAAGAACTGGGCAGGTTTTCTGTGGAAAGGAGGTTTCATAGAGGGATATGATTCAGGTTTGTCAAATTTCCCCATCTCGAGTCTGTTGATGTCTTGAGTAATTTCAGTAAGTTCTTTGTACTATTAGACCATGACAAAAGAACTAAAGGTTATGATAAAAAAAATTATTAAGTAAGGAAATATTACACCAGAAACTGGAGAAAGATTGTTTCTGCATCATAATTTAAGAGCTCTAAATTTAAAGTACTAGAATTTTGTATGTCTGTCTGATCTTATGTTCTCAATTAAAATTTTTTCAAATCAATTATTTTTGAAAATAACTATAGATTAAAATACAAAAAATATTACGTTGAAATATAAAAACATGAATGATTTTATTATTAAATTAGTCATATGAGGTAAATTATTCTTTATTTTGAATTTTTTTTGTTCATTTAAGTTTTTCAAATATTAAGGAAATTTCAGTAATAAATAGTATTTAAGGACTACATAACTTTTATCTAGATATTTCTACACATCCAATCTAATTACTTCGTTACCCTGGTCTACTAATCTGATCTCAGATTTGCTCTATCACATTCCATTTCTATGCAATAGCAAAACCTAATTTCTTGGATGTTTACCCAAAATTAAGAACTTTGTCACTATGATTGCAAGATGTGCAGTCAGTGGTTTGTTTAGTATTAAAAGGTTCGTGTTTGTTGTGTGTTTATTAATTTCATTTTATGTACATTTCACAATTTATTACATTATTACAATATTTTCATTTGCAGGTTGTGATCTAACAATGGCTACAACATCCGGAAGAAGGAGATGATGCCATAATGACACAGATATCTTCTGCTACATGTGTGGAGCTTCACTTTGGCAGGAATCAAAGGCCCAACATTAATACCTTGACAAGAGGGTGTATCTTGCCTACTTTAAAGTAGGACTGGGAGACCAAGACAAATATTGGGCTCCTCACAAAGTGTGCAAAACGTGTGTTGAAACATTGTGATCATGGTCTAAAGGAAAGAATGCTAAGCTGAGGTTTTGGTGTGCAATTGGTTTGGAGCAAACCAAACAAACTATTTGGAATGACTTCTACCTTTCCAAGGCTAAAAGGTTTAATAAGACAAAACAAACATCCACTTACAATACCCAAATATACCTTCTGCCAGACGACCAGTTGAACACTGTGAGGAAAATACTGTAGCTACCAGAGATTGATGTTTGAAAAAAATATCAGTTTACCTTCTTCTACAGATGATGGGGATGATTCTCTGACCAAATAAACGCCATCTGTTGTAGATTCTGATACAATTTCTATGTTGGGTCAGCCTGAATTGAATGATCTGGTATGAGATTTGTATTTGCCAAAGCAGTCTGCTGAATTGTTGGCTTTCGGGTTGAAAGAGAAAGGATTACTCAGACCTGGCACTAGTGTTCTCCATTTATCGTAACAGAGAAGCAAGCTCTGCGAAAGTATTGCCATTCAGATGGTCCACTTTTTATTGTAATGATGTTGAAGGGATTCTTCTCAATATGGGACTGCTTGCATATGATTCAATTGAATGGAGACTTTATTGACAGTAGTAAAAGAAGTTTGAAATGTGTTACTGCACAACAGAAATATACGTGTGTGCACTACCTTATATATATATATATATATATATATATATATATAGTTATTATTATATATATAATATATATATATACTATATATATATATATATATAATATATTATATATATATATATATATATATATATATACTATACTTATATATATATATATATAATATATATATATATATATATATATTTATATATATATATATATATATACTATATATAAGATATATATATATATATATATATATTATATTATATATAATATATATTATATATATATAAATATATATATATATATATATATATATATTATATATATATATATATATATATTATATATATATATAAGTAATATATATAATTATAATAATATATATATAGTATATCTATATATATATATGTTCAATCTTACCACAATATATACAAATAAAAGAGTATGCCAACATCAAGAAAATCTTGATAGATTGCAAACCATCTTCATGATTGTTAATTTGTGTGTATTGAAAATGATTAATTCTCTGCTGGCAGCAAGGAGGTTACAAACTATAATACCCTGTTTTCACTGTTGCTTACTGGGACAGTAGGGCTACATTAGAATACTGGGTGACAAAGACCTGACCACCAAGAAGAATCAGTTTGATGCCTGGTGACAAGAAAATCAAGAATGAGCCTTTGGTTATAGGAATAAAATTAGTTTCCCCCATTGCACATAAAACTTGGGTTAATGAAGCAATTCGCCAAAGCTCTTGATCACACTGGAGACTGCTTTCCGCCTATTTTTTTCAATCTTTTCCAAGTCTCAGTACGATTAAGAAAAATTCCAGGATTATTTGAGATCCTCAAATAAGAAAACTACATCAGTGATCTACACTTTATTTTACAATAAACAAACAATGACTTGCGGGCCAGAGGCTAGAGCTCGAAATTGCATTCTCTGATGTGGTTAAGAATTTTCCTTGGGAACAGGAAGCGGACAACTACGAGAGTCTGTGGAGGAGCTGCCTCTTAGTTTTCTAAGCACTTGGATGTATGAAATGAGCATTGTCATAGTCATTGGATGACTTTCCAGAGAAACTTGGGTCATCGTGAGCGAAGAGCAAGCGTGAACGCTTTCATCAAGACATTAAAGTTATGGAAGAGCGCTACCAAGGCCGATGGGACACCAACATGATGGCAGATTATGCTGGTCCTTGATGAGAGACATTCCACAAGCTGTACATCAGAGATCGTTGAAAAGAGAGCGGTCGTATATGCAAAATGTAACAATCCACTATGTGATTTAACATATTTTGCTTAATATCAGGCAATCTATTAATGGTAATTAAGCATTTACTCCCATTTATCTGCATTCACTATCACAACTTTGTTTGCTATGGATCATTTAATGTATTTTCCATTATTATTGTATATTGTATCTTAACTTAATTATCCTATCTGTAAGTCTGTTCAGATATTCAAAAAATTATCATAAATTTGCTGTTTATTTGAAACTACAATATGTGATATCTCAAAAACCTGATGTGACAGACAAAAACCAAGGACAGATTTGGAATCAGCATCC
>JABUQX010116621.1:10000-15000 GCA_015478945.1 Trachelipus rathkii | reverse complement strand
CATAACCGCATCCATATACAAATTAAATAACCAGGGAGACATAACACATTCTCTTGCCCCAACACCGTTATTAAAATTAAAGCAATCAACTTCTGATTCCACTTATTCTTACACACACTTATCTATCATGCAACATTACTGTTGATTCCATTCAAGAGCCTACCACCAACACCTGCCACAGAGCTTCCCTATTATTCCTGTCATACGCCTGTTGTAAATCCATTAAACCTAAATACAGTTTATTCTGTCTCATTTTCTCAATCACTTGTTTCAATGTAAAAATTTAATCCACGCATCCTCCACCCCTCCACCACATCCAAATGCACCATGTTCTTCACTCGACGTACTCTTTCAACCAAAATACTAGCATATATCTTGCCTACAACACACAGTAAACTATTTCCCCTATAGTTCTTACAGTTCCCCTTATCTCCCTTACCCTTATATAAAGTACTATTACTGCTCCCCTCCAATCTCTCAGAACTATACCCTCCTTGAATGCTTTGTTTCACAACTTCCAAATTCATTCAATCACCATCTCGCCTCCATTCTTGATCATTTCACCAGTAATTCCATCTATGCCCGCAGATTTACCATTTTTCAACTTTCTCACCCTACCCATTACCTCCTCGCTACTAATTACCTCATCCCCAAAATCCCTATTTCTTCTTGCACCATCAAACCCATACACACATTCACTATCACGTCTTCATTACTGCCAATGTTATGCAGATTTTCGAAGTGTTCCCTCCACACTCTTCTCACATCCATTTCATTAGTTATGAAAGCACCATCCCTATTCATTATTTTATGCAGATTCCCCTTACTCTCATTCTTAACTTTTCCTGCTTCCTTCCTGAAAATCTTCCTATTCTCTGTAAGTCCACATAACCTTCCAAACTGTTCATTTACCTCATTTTTCCTCCTAGGTGCGTGACATGCATCAGAAAAGAAAAGTAGTAGAAGAACATGGCACAAGTCGAAAAGAAAGCCCAGCCTTACCGCCCCCTCTATACCTATTAGTGAGAACTCGTCGCAATCAGAAAATCCACCCTAGAGCTTCACGGGACCGCGATGGACCCTCACTATGGCATATCGTTCAAGTGTCAAGTTTCATCCCTGGGAAAGTGGGCCACAAACCATACCCCCTCACAAAACCCCTCCATTCACTTCTATTATGCACCTTTATTCTCGTCTCTGCTAAACTCACAACTCTCTCCTTCAGACATTCGTTCACTGGGACTCAATCCACTTTTCTTCGTCTCCCAGCCAGTCGATTCCCAACCACACTCACCACATACATCCGCTTAACAACTGACTGTCATTCATGCTTTCCATATGACCAAAACCATCTTAACATACTTTCATTTATTCTCTCATTTACACCTTTCTTCACACCTCATAACTCTCTAATACATTCATTTCTCATTTTATCAATTCTTTTCACACCTAACATGCCCTTAAGATTGTCCATCTGAACACGTTGAACTTTAGATCTATACCTCTTATTCCAGACCATAGTCTCACTACTATACATTAACAACAGTAACAACATTCCTCAGTAAGGCCGTAGCGCACTCAAGGGGGACTTAGTTCCCTTTTACATCCACCAACGACTTAATTGCACCAGTCACCTTTCTTTGCCATTCACAACATTCCTACTACACTCTGCATCATCGTTCCCTTTTTCATCCAACATATATCCTAATATTTAAACTTAGACACTTGTTCCAGCTGCTCACCGTCTAACATAACTTCACACCGAGGACTGTCATCACTTACAACTAGGGATGTACCGATACCAGAAAAGAGACCGATACCGATACCGATACTGTATTTTTTTAAGTGCCGATCACCGGATACCGATACTTCTAATTAATATAATAAATACACAGTAATAAGAAATAGAACATTTGTGTATTGCTAGGCAACTCGGGATTGCATTCCCTGTACAACCAATACTTGTCACTTTATTTCATATTTGGTTGTGCCCAAGTATATTATTTTATATAAATCTGCAAACAGTTTATTGGAGACTGAATAATACAAATAAATAATCAATTTAAATTTTTTATGTTGGTGTTTATTCAAAAAATATTCCATTTCCATTTTCCAGTAAGAATTAACAAAATTTAGCTACTAGCTTTTATGTTTTAACATGATTACAATTTACAAAAAGATTCTTTAACTAGCATACAATATTAAAGAATGAATAATTGAGAGTAGAAACATCAAATTAATCATCTGAAAGAGAAATAAAAAAACTCATATAACTCAAATAATGACATAATAATAATATAGTACTTTAAGATAAAGTTAGATATCATTCAATTACTCAAATTCAAAAAATTCTCAAATTGTGATGCAAAAACATTAAGCTCACTATTATCTTGCGGAGAGCCTGTTCCTATTTTGGGTGTATACATTCCCACAAAACAATTAAAAAACCGCTCGCTCTCGACTGATGGAGGAGGTGATAAATAATTGCTTGCAAGCACTGATAAAAATGAAAACCTTGGCCCATTTTCAAGCCCCCACATGAAAGGATTCTCTTCTGTAGGCAGCATCTCTATGTTTTTGTTTAGACACATCTCCTTCTATATTATATATATATATATATATATATATATATAATATATATATATATATATATATATATATATATAATAATTATATATATATATTAAAAAATTATATACTATATATATATATAGATATATATATATATATATATTAATATATTTAATATATATTAATATATATAATATATATTATATATGTGTATATTTATATATAATATTATTATATATATATTATATATAATATATATATATATAATATATATACTTATATATATACTTAATATAATAATATATATTATAATATATATATATATATATATATATATTATATATATAATATATGATAGATATATATATATATATTATATATATATAATATATATAATATATTATTGGAAACCTTGACCCATTTTTATGAAACCACATGAAAGGATTCTCTTCTGTAGGCAACATCTCCATGTTTTCGTAGAGCCTCATCTTCTCTTTCACAGATTGCAATTTGAATTATCTTTGCCTCTTGATGACTGTCTCTTCATGTTTTTTCAGTTGGCGGTTCCTTGGTGTGATTCCTTGAAGGGTGAATGAGATGTCAATGTAATTTCGGCCATGAACTTATCAAAGTCTTCATCTTCAGTAGGCTTATTTGCTGAAAAGCCACCATCGTCCCTATCAGTGCTGTTTTTTTTTTATGTCACGCATGAAGATAAGAACTCCTCCGTTATTCTATGTTTTTTTTAAATGCCTTCTAGAAAGTGGTTCACCTTTTGGAGGATTGCCCATTCCTTGTGGGCGGTCTCAGATAGCTTTAATGAATTCCTTATTAGAACCTTTTATTTGTTTATTTTTTTACAATGTCACCCGCAAAATTACACAGATGAGCACAGACGCAGCTTTAAAGTAAGGGGAGATTAAATTGAGTAGGAACCAGAAGATGAAGAGAATTCCACAGAACAGAGTGGCAGGAAAGAAGGAAGTGCACCGCAGCGAACAGGTCTGGAGTTACTAATATCAAAACAAAACTCATTGTGCCGACACAGCACCCGTTGTGCTACGAGGGCGTCGTAAAAGTTGGTGGTACCCGAGTGGAAAGTTCCCTCGAGCACTTTGCCGCTGCCGGTACTATAGAAAAGAGATAAATGCACCAACCATCGACGCCGCAAACATAGAGTGTCAAGCTGAACTTTAGAAAGTACAGGACAGTTTATAAGCCTTTTGGCCTTTGGACTCTACCCTATCCAAAAGCCGGGTTAAACCATGAGCCCCCAGATATGAGAGCAATACTCCATAAAAAGGGCGGATGAGTCCTTTGTATTAGCTGAGTAACTGAGAAGGAGTAAAAAAAAGTTCGCAGTCTAAAAAGAAGTCCCAGTTTCCTTGAGAGCTCCCTAGCAACCGTTGTGATGTGAGCGTTTCCCAAGATTTTTTTTGTTTATCTTAAGCCAATGATGCTTTTTTAATTGTCCAACAGGAGCAGACGCAGAAAACGTTCGCGAAAGAGATAGGAAGTTAGGTGTTTGGTGCTTTAGAGAGGGAGATTTGTACAAGTTGGGTTTTTAAAAGAATTTAAATTTCACATGGTCAGACGACCCCACCCTGAAATTCTATCCAGATAGCGAGAGGAGAATCGGAACAATTAAGACGAGAGGCCCAATTCTAGCAAGTGAAAGACGGAGCAAGAATTGAAATGGAGTTGAAGATGAAGGGTCGAGTCATCGTCATATGAGTGGATAGAGTTAGATGTGCAGAGGAGAAGATCATTAATGAAAAAGCAGGAATAAAGTAGGAGATAATACAGAACCCTGAGGAACACCACTGTTGACAGAAAAAGAAGAAGAATTCGCCCCATCAACAACAGCCGATATTGAGCGATTTGAAAGAAAGCTAGACATAAGTAAGCGCCACCACGCAAAGTCTCCCCGCTAGTTCCTAAGCGGCGGAAAACCATAGAATCTGTTAAATAGGAAAAGTATATCACAAGATAGACCCGAGCGCCGAAGCACGTACTGCCGATCCGAAAGAAGGAATGAGATTCAGATGGTTTAAGAAGTGACGAGTTTTTAGAAGGGTTTCAAAGATCTTAGATAGAATACCAAGTGAGAGCTATAGGGCGATAGTTAGATGCGCATCAGAGCGGCCTTCCTTTTCTTGGAAAGGTTGGAAACATATGCGGCTTTCAACACTGAGGGAAAGTGCTTGCTAGTATTGAGGCATAGAGGATATAGTTGAACGGGGGGCGGGGTCAGCATGGAAGCACACTCCCTCAAAACTCGGGGAAGAATGCCATCTGGCCCACCCGTCTTCCTAACGTTCATTAGATTTCAGGAAGCCAATGCACTCCGATCCAAATGTAATCACAGGTAAAGGCATAGGGACACCTGAGAGGAGAAGGGAGGAGGGAAGAGGAATGACAGAATCGCC
>JABUQX010116621.1:0-5000 GCA_015478945.1 Trachelipus rathkii | reverse complement strand
TTAGAGTTGAAATATTTCGTTAAAATTTCAAATTCGTTGTGCATATTAATATAACTGGAAGATAAATGATAGGCACGATAAAGCAGGGTTTTAACACTATTACATTTGTAATTGAATGGAATATGACTAAAAAAGTTGAGACCTAAATTAGTAAAAGTTTTTTTCCGGTAAATTGAAATGGAATGGTTATTATTATGTTTTGAAATTAATAGATCTAAAAATGGCAAAGAGTTATTTTCTTCTTCCTCCTTAGTAAAGTTAATATTGGTCAGTTGATTATTAAGATAGCCTAAAAAAGGTTCGACTTTTTCTTTATTGGAAAACAGCATGAACGTATCATCCATAAATCTTTTATAAAAATTAGGTTTAAATGCAAGAGGACAATTTTCTAACCATAACGATTCATAATGACACAAGTAAACGTTAGCCAATGTGGCGCTAAGTGGAGAGCCCATCGCTAACGAATCAGTTTGAAGATATAAATTATTTTTAAAGAAAAAATAGGTGTCATTGGTGGCTAAATTTAATAAAGTTTTGAATTCTTGCTTTGAAAATCCCTCAAAGTTATTTACGGCTTCGAAGATTTTATCCAATAAAATGTTTACTGCTTCGTGAGTAGGGATATTAGTATATAAAGACTAAATATCAAATCTTGTCCTATATTAATATAACTGGAAGATAAATGATAGGCACGATAAAGAATCCCTCGTGCTCTCCGTTCATGTGTAGTGTATAAATATGTTTGTGACCTCTGCAATGAGGTCTATGTTGGCAGCACAACGCGTCAACTCTCTATCAGAATTGATGAACATCGAGGCGTTTCTTCAAGAACGGGAAATCCATTGTGCCGTCCAGCCTTCTCCAGCATCAGAGACCACTGCGACTCACATGGAGATTTAGTCAAACCACCTGATTTTGAAATATTAGCCCAAGCTAACCATCAATTAGACTTACGAATATTAGAGTCACTTTATACAAATACTATAAACCCCTCATTAAATAAAGATAATGGACCTTTTAAGCTGCAGTTATTTTAATAGGAGAATATAATAATTTTTTAACCTTTTGTTTTTGATTATTGATTTTATAACATCTTTTTCGTACCAATTTCAATGTTTTTGTATTTATTTACTATCTATAAATATTGTACCATTTTTATTTTTATTTTTACTTTATTTTTTAATATTGGTAATGTTGGTATTAATATTATTATTATTATTATTATTATTATTATTATTATTATTATTATTATTATTTTATTATTATTAATTTTTATTATTATTATATTATTATATATTATTATTATTATTATTATTATTATTATTTTATTTATTTATTTATTTTTTTCATTTCAATTTATTGGCTTTATTATTTTATTATTATCATACTTATTATATATTACTATTATTACTATTATTATTATTTTTATTATATTATATTTTATGATTATTATTATTATTATTATTATGTTTCGTCTCTATGTTTATTGTATTATTATTATTATTGTTTTGTTATTATTATTTCAATAAAAGAGACGGGATAGCATTATTATTAATATTATTATTAGCATTAAATTATTAACACTTATCGTTAGCACTATTAATTTAGCGTAATCTTGAATCTCATATTATTTGTTTTTAATTATTAAAATGTATTTTAACGCTGCTTTTATATATTCTTATTCAGACATTTTTTCAACTACTAAAACATATATTTATTAAAACAGGCCAACCAAACTAACATGTTTAACTACAATAGCCACTTTAGGCCTATTTGACGTTTCATATATTTGTCAACATTGGGAGATAAGTGAAATGTTTTTAGAATTTAAACCTTTACTTGTGTATATTTTATTTTATTATATTTTTATCATTTTTTATCCTGAAAATGGAAAACGCTATTTTCTCGAAACGTTTATATTAATAAAGGAAATAAAAATGTTCAGAGCTTTGATTCTCGTATTTATAATAAAATCAAGATTCGCCAAAGATAGAAGCAGGAACTATATATATATATATATATATATATATATATATATATATATACATATAGACATGTTTTATATATTTTTTTTTATATATATACACATAAATTTTATAATAAAGAATATATATATATAGATATAATACATATAATATATATATATATATTTATATATATATATATATATATATATATATATATATATATATATATACTATATATTATATAATATATATATAATAATATTATTATTAATTATTTCTATTTATGTTATAAATATAAGTTATATTATAATATATTTTATATAGTTTAGTTTTCAAAGTGGAAGGTTGTGCTCGTGATTGCTCTGCTGTGTGTTTGTGTTTTGTTTTTAATTTTTTTCTATTAGAGTGTTGTTTTAATTTTGCTTTAAGTGATTTAGTATTTTAATGTCATATTAGTTTAGAGGTTTTAATTATTTATAAATACTCGAATAAGCGCTTTTTAAGAAGACTTAGATGAAAACATAGCCTAATCTCTCGAACAAGCCGAAATTTTAAGATAAGTTTTAGTGTTTTACCTTTTTAACTTTTTAAGTTTTTCGTATTTAATTTATTCATTAATGCAGCTTTTAGCCTTTTTTAAAGTTTTAATTAGGATTATTGGTATCCGGTTTTTTTGGGGGGTTAAATTTAAGTACGTAAGTTAGTGAAGCTGTGCGAGTGTGTGTATGTGACTTTTAACGTTTAAGGTTTTATTTATTTTACATATTTATGGGATTACTGATTTAGTTGGTTTTGTCTCTATTTTTATAATCATAAATTTTAATAATTTTTATTTTTAAGGTTTCAGTGCGTTTTTTTTCTTTGCTTTATCTTTTTTTGTACGTGATCTGTGTGTGTTTGTTGTGTGGGCGCTGGTTTTATTTAATAAAAAACCCAATTCTGTGGGTTTTTTGGGTGGGCTGTGTATGTTCGATTGTGTGTGTTTGTTTGTGAGGCTGTCTGATTGAATGACTGGACAGAGAAGATGTAGGGGTGGGCGCAGGCTGGGGTTCTCTATTGACTTCGCCAACGTTCGTGGCCTGAAAGCTAATCATGAATCTGTGGAATATCACCTCGCTAACTCTCTACCTAACATTTTACTTCTGTCTGAGACCCAGCTAGCCAGGGATTCTTTTTCAAATAAACTTAATATCTCCAACTATAACCTTTTCTACAATTTCAGACTAAATGGTGGAGTCTGTGCCTATATAAACATTAACACTCCTGTAACACGTCTTGAGAATCTTGAATCTCCTAATTTCGATGTTCTGTGGCTTAAAATCTTTCTTCCTACTACTACCATTATCTTGTGTTTCTGCTACTGCTCCCCTAACGGAACAGATTTTCACCTCCTTTTTGAATATCTTACTACTTCTCATGAGACTGTTACTTCTTTCCATCCAAATGCTGAGATCATCTTTTAGGGTGATTTCAACCGTACATCACACTGAGTGGTTGGGCTCCTCTCATACTGGTGCAGGAGGGGAGGAGGCCCAAAACATTCAGTAGTTTCTCAACGATCTGGAGCAAGTAATTAAAGAACCTACACACATACCAGATCGTCCTAACCAATTCTTAAACACGCTGATTTATGTTTCACCACTACTCCTCGATATTACTATATAATTTTTCCTCCTACCGGTAACTCAGACCACAATCTAGTAGCTCTTAATTATAGCACTTTTTTTGCAGGCAGCTCCACATGCCCCAAACGTACGTTCTGGCCACTTTAATCGGGCGCTAATTGGCGGGCGTTGCGTCGTTTTCTTTGCAAACCATGCTGGATGTGAGAATCTTGCTTTGACTCGGAAGGACGTTTCGGTCACCGCTGAAAGGTAGGAGCCGTAATCGTCGAGGGTATGAGCAGGTTCTTTCCATCTTCAACTAAATCTTTTCTCCACAAAATCACATGGTTCGATGGAGCATGTTCTCGCTACATTCAGGAAGAGAGACATTGCCTTTCGGGCATGGAAAAACCTCTCGTTCTCCTATCACTCCGACTTAATTTCCATTCATGCTCAGAATCGTTGTAGAGGATATTATTCGACAGGGCGGAAGCCGCGCTTTTCACTAAAAGAAAAGTGCGACAACCTACTTGGCTCTCCTACTGAATAAAAATTTCTGTCCTCTTGCCAAAAACATCTCTAATAACTTTTGTAAATCTGCCTTTCCTCTCCACTTATTTCGTTCGAGGTTCGTAGCTAAACTCTCCTACTGAAAAGGGCAATACTCTTCGAGCCTCCTTTTTTCAATCTAATTAAGGACGAATATTCCGGCATCCCTCCTCCTGCTCTTCTATTCTCAGGTTTTCTATGCCTCTTCCCGTGATTACGCATGATCGGGTGCATGGGATTCTGAGATCTATGAGTGTCAGGAAGGCTAGTGGCCCGGATGGCATTCCTCCCCGTGTTTTGAGGGAGTGTGCTTCCGAGCTGGCCCCTGTCCTCGTTCAACTCTACTCTCTATGCCTTAATACTAGTACATTTCCCCAGTGCTGGAAGCGCGCATATGTCCAGCCAATCTCAAAAAAGGGCAGCCGCTCTGATCCTTCCAACTATCGTCCTATAGCTCTCACTTGTATTCATCTAAAACCTTTGAAACTCTTTTTAACTCCCATTTCCTGGATCTTCTGGAGTCTCATTCCCTTCTTTCAGGATCATCAGTTTATGGGCTTTCGACGCTCGAGTGTCAACTGGTGACATTACTTATCCTATCGTACTGAATTTATTGGTTGCTTCTTGCCCCTTAGGGGGGACTAATGGGGCGATCTTGGGTGGTGGGCACTCGATATATCAAAAGGCTTTTGATTCGCGAGTTATGGCATGCGGTTCGCTACGTGCTCTAAGCTCCCTTCCTTTGGGTTTCCTCCTTCTCTTTGCTTTACTCTTGTTCAAGTTTCTCTCTGGTCGCTCCATACCAGCCTGTGTTTGATGGAGCGACTTCTTCCTCCTTTCCTGTTAAAATTTGTGGTTGTCCTCCAAGGTTTAAATGCTC
>JABUQX010116620.1:15000-19759 GCA_015478945.1 Trachelipus rathkii | reverse complement strand
TCATCATCATCATCACTATCATCATCATCATCCTCACCCTATCTTCTTTCCCCTAAGACTGGGGGTAAGGTGCGTAACATGCACCGAAAATAGAAAAGTAGTAGAAGAATATGACACAAGTCGAAAAGAAAGCCCAGCCTTTAATTTTCTTCTTTTTAATTAACTCATTAAATATATAATGAAAAAATAATTTTGAAAAATCTCATTTAAGAAAGATAATAAAAAGTACACTAAATTGACTTTATGAAACCGCAAATTTTAGTTTAAAATATATAAAATATCTTATTTCTGATTTTTCCCAGGATCATAAAATGCATTTATCAAGCACTTTAACTTCTTTATTAAAGTTTAAATTTTTTTATTCCTGCCCCTTGTTTAATAAAGTATATATATATATATATATATATATATATATATATATATATATATATATATATATATATATATATATATATATATATATATATATATATATATATATATATATATATATATATATATATATATATATATATCGGTCAGCCTTCAGATTAGGGGACACCTATATCTAAAAAACTTCGTTATCTAGATATTTTTGAATTCAGGGAACATTTTAACGCGGGCAAAGGAAAAATTATTTTATTAATTATATTATTAATAACACCTTATTTATTAGTAATTTATTAGTTACGGCTGAAAAACATCTTGAACGCCTGGCATTGTGGTACTTCTCCCAGCGAGACAGCGAGACCACGAGACAGCGAGACAGCGAGACAGAGAGAATATTTTTTTTTTACTTTTACTTGTGAATGAAAAACATCGTTTTTTATTCTTGTTTTCGGAGGTTTATATATATATATATATATATATATATATATATATATATATATATATATATATATATATATATATATATATATATATATATATATATATATATATATATAAATGTATGTCAGATTACTTTACGCTAGGTTAGGTTATTTTAGGTTAGGTTAGGTTAGGTTAGGTTAGGTTAGGTAAGGTTAGGTTAAGTAAGGTAAGGTAAGGTTTCTTTAGTTTGGTAAGTTTCGCTGGGGTTTATTAGGTTTGACATATATAGGTTTGGTTAGGTTAGGCTAGGTTAGTTTGTTAAATATGTTAACTTATTTTACGTTAGGCTACTTAACTTTTGAATAACATCTTTCTTCTTTAAGCAATTTTAGCATTTCCACTCATCTGTTATAATTGTTGTTTTTGGCTTTATGTATGTCTCTATTACTTTCATTATCATTTCACTACTCCTGCTCATTACTGGTACTAAAAAACATTTACCTGATCCTCTTTCTATACCTCCTATGATAAAGGACTGAAAAAAAAAAAAAAAGTAAAGTTTCAAGCGTATTAAAATATTGTTACTTTGCCCTTTTTTTTTTTTTTTTTTTTTTTTTTTTTTTTTTTTTTTTTTTACATTGCAATCATTCAATCTTTCCCTTCTACTTTATCTTGTTCTTCCCCATTACCTCCTTCCTTATTAATTACCTTATCCCCAAAATACCTATTTCTTCTTGCACCAACAAACCAACACAAATTCACTATGACCTCTTCCTTACTTCAAGTGTTATCGAGATTTCCGAAGTGTTTCCTCCACACTCTCCTCACATTGATTTCAGTTTCGAAAGCACCATCTCTATTCATTTTTATATGCAGATTCCCTTACTCTCATTCATAAACTTTCGCGCTTCCTTCCAGAAGAGCTTTCTATATCCTTGTAAGCAGGGTTGTGGAGGCGGAGTTGGAGTCGGGGTCGGAGTCGCGGAGTCGGGGAGTCAGTAATTTTGAAGAGAGTGGAGTCGGATTCGAGTCGGTAATTTGGAAAGGGTGAGTCGGAGTCGGAGTCGCCGCAGTCGGAGCGGAGTCGGACCGGACTCGGAGCCGGTAATTTTCAAGAGGTCGAAGTCGGAGTCGGAGTCGGTGACTTTCAAGAGAGTAGAGTTGGTCAGAAAAATTTTGAACTGACAAAATTTTGAATTGACAGGACTCTGTGAGTGATTTCAATCACTCATGGGTTCACTGATTAATGACTTCCACAGCACGGTGGAATTGCAAATTAAAGTTTTTTAACCTGTACCTTAGTGTTTCAATTGATTATATTCTAATAAATTCAACCTTCACCCTTATACTATCTATATTTAAGATTCTGAAGAAATAAAAGACTCCATGGTACGAAGAGAAATTTCTCTCATTGAAAATGATATTCTACTAGCTGCTGTTATGTTGATCCTATCTACAGGGTAAACTTAACTGAAGATCAACAACAAAAAGCTAAATCTGCACTTTGTAACGTGGCCATATTTGTATTAAAGGGTTGCAAGAAGTTCAAGAAAAGGACAGATCTGAACATATGCGCTGTAAGCGATGAAACTACAGCTAGCCCCATTACTACTTTCTCAAGTCACTCTTCAGAAAGCTCTAAGATGAGTATGAAAAGCTTCTAGATATTGAAGAGCTTAGTCGAAAGCGTCGACGGGTTCAAGAAAAAAGTCAAGGTCCTTCCTCATCCTCGTACACAATATTCCATAACTTTAAACAAAATTTTTTCTTTGTTGCACTGAAAGAAGTTGAAAAAATTTATGTAACTTCGAAGCTTAAATTAGAAGAGGCCATCGAAAAGTATCCAGACATTGTACAAGAAGCTGCAATTGCTGTTACTGCTCTACCTCCAACGCAAGTTAGCGTTGAACGGCTTTTTCTGCTCTTCGCATTATAAAATCAGACCTAAGAGGAAAAATGAAGGAGGACCTGGCAGATGCTATTCTATTTTTAAGAACTAATTCATTCAATGAGTAGATGACACTAGATGTAAGTTCATGTAACTAAGTAATGTAGCAGTTTATATATATATATATATATATATATATCAATAGAATATATTGATATATATATATATATATATATATATATATATATATATATATATATATATATATATATATATATATATATATATATATTTATTTATTTATTTTTTTTATTTATTCAAACACCGTGTCCCGCATGGATGCAGGGTGGTGTCGATCGCAGAATGTATTTTTAATACTCCTGCGACCGTTCATGGGAAGAGTGAAATAGCAGAAGGGGGTTCCCAGCCCCAAGAGCCATGCGAAGATAATCTTCATACTGACCAACTGCGTCGAAGCCTCCAACACTAGACCATAAATCACTTGAAGTAGCTTCTCTTTTATTTAACCAAATTATGTGATTTAGAATTGAATTAAAGAAGTGCTGACGCAGAATTTTGCTCTTCCCTCACCATAATTAATTTTAAGGTCAACAATCCATTGCCTGTTTTAAATAACTAATTTTCGAAATAAAAGAACTGGATTAAATTTTTTGATATCGCTACTTCTTGATTTCTGCTTAAAATATATTAATTTTTTTTATTATAAACTTGACTTTAATCTCATATTTTTACCCTTAAAATATTTCCATGTAAATTTTGACAAATATTATACTGCTTCAAAATAATAAATTTGGCTTCAGCTCATGCAGAACATTTCTTTTCTTCAGACAAAAACCTTTGAGAATCCTTCTTATATAGTCCTGTTAGAACAGCCTTCTTCTTTCTTACTCTCACTTCTAGATCTTTCTTTTTTCTCTTCTTCCTTTTTCCCTCTGTTTTAAATGCGTCTCAACTCCGGACGACAGTCAGCAAAATATATATATATATATATATATATATATATATATAAATATATATATATATATATATATATATATTATATATATAGTTATATATATATATATATATATATATATATATATATATATATATATATATATATATATATATATATATATATATATATATGTATATATATATATATATATATATATATATATATTTATATATATACATATATATATTGAAGGTATATATATATATATATATATATATATATATATATATATATATATATATATATATATATATATATATATATATATATATATATATATATATAGGCAATTTCTTAGATAAGCAGGCAATAAAAAGTACTTGAACGTAAAACGTACTAAAATGTTGCTAGGATGTATAAATTGTTCCAAAATATTTATATAAAAATATAGTGAAGCAAAATTATTTTAAAAATATGTTCCTTTTATAAAAGATTATAAAATAAGGAAAAGCCTCACTCTATACATAGCTTATCATTCAATATTTTAAGATTACCAATGTTATTTAATTAATTTCTAGTGACGTAAGAATTATTGCTGCTGTTAAATGTTTTCAGATAACTAATTTTATTTAATTAATATTATTATTATTATTATTATTATTATTATTATTATTATTATTATTATTATTATTATTATTATTATTATTATTATTATTATTATTATTATTATTATTATTATTATTATTATTATTATTATTATTTTTGGTAAAACTAAAGAAGTTACCCGCATGATATCTCGAAAACTAAGATAGATACAAGAAAACTGATAACATATATGGAATCAGCGTATGAAATTTGTATGGAAAATGAAAAAATTTTTTTTTTTTTATTTTTTTTATATCTCCAAAACTACGATAGGTACAAGAAAACTAATAACATATTTAGAATCAGCGCATGAAATATGTTTGAAAAAAGATTTTATTTTTTTTTAACTAAAAGAATACCCCAGGGTAAACCGCAAAGATGCAAAGAGAGGCGGGGTCTCTCGGCCTCACTGGGGACGACGGTTCATTTTCCTCCGGGGAGCAGCCCTGAACCCACGTTTGGTATTTGGGTGTCGC
>JABUQX010116619.1:30000-32524 GCA_015478945.1 Trachelipus rathkii | reverse complement strand
ATGGCTTAAATATACACGTATTAATATATACAATTATATATATATATATATAATATTATATATATACTATATATATAATATATATATATATATAATATATATATATATATTAATTATATATATATATATATATATATATTATATATAATATATATATATATATATATATTATTATATAATATATATACATATATATATATATACATATATTATATATTATATATATATATATATATATATATATTTAAATATTATATAATTATATATATATATATATATATATATATATATATATATATATATATATATATATATATATATATATATATATATATATATATATATATATATAAAATATTTTTTATAAAATTATATAATTTATTTATCATATAATATATAAATGTTTGGAAATGAAACTAACGGCGTTATTAAAGAAAAAATCAAAACAAAATTACAAATATTATTTTTAAATTCAGAACCTGACATGATTTTAGCAAAATTTTCTCAATGCGTAATACGTTATTTAAAAAAAAAATGATATTTTCAATTCTAAAAAAAAAAACACATGTTCGTCGGAACATTTTCTTAAACGTTACTCTATTTCAAAAATAAAAATAGGTACATTCTTAGTCTAAAAAAAAACACATTTTTAAATCAAATAAAAATATTGTCATCAAATATGTCCATCGGGACATTAAAATCAATGCTGCAGGAGATATCTGTATATCTCCTTTGTCTCTCTTTCGGAGGGCCGTCTCAACTGTATGAGTCTCCTATCTCTCGTTTGGAGGACCGTCTCAACTGTATGAGCCTCCTATCTCTCTTTTGGAGGACCGTCTCAACTGTATGAGCCTCCTATCTCTCTTTTGGAGGAACGTCTCAACTGTATGAGCCTCCTTTTCTGGAAAACTGCTATTTAAACCTTTCGTTAAAAAAAACTTTCTAAAAATCATAGTAAACATGGGGTACGCATCCTGAACAATCCAAAGACCTGCTCGATTATTTCAAGGATTTTAGGGGAGAATACCGGGGAAACTTTCGGCCCACTCGTAACTTCCCTTTAAAGGACTTGATCTCAGAGCGTCGTTAGGTAACATCTGACTAATGAGATGAACTAATGTTTAGTCTTTCTACGGAGATTTTTGAAGGAGGAGGTTAAATATATATATATATAACACATTTATATATATATATATACTATATTTAATATATATATATATATATATATATATATATATCATATATCATGTTCATACATATCGAAAGCTATACTGTGGGAGATATCTGTATAAATCCCTTATCTGTCTTTCGGAGGGGCTATCTCAACTGTTTGAGTCTCCTTTTATGGAATAAACTGTTATTTTTAAACCTTTGTTTTAAGACCTATATTAATAAATTAAAAGAATGAAACAACTAGCCATTTAAAATATAGTAAACAACGTTATGTCACACATCTTACAACTCAAAAGACCGGCTCGTTACGTTAGGGGTTCTTTATTATAGAGAAAATCACAGGGGATAACTTTCCGCCCACTGGTAATTTTTCGTAAAAGGACCTAACCTAGAAGCTCTGTTATATAACATCGGACACATGAAATAACTTAAGTCTTTTTAAAGAAAATTGCACATAACCAAAACTATATTCCAATTTCCGCTATCTCCTCTTTTAACTTAATAATACATAAAAGAAACCGAAAATGATCAACGGACAATTCTGTCGGCTGAAATTTGGTTCAAAATGAGAAAACTTTATTGCTTAAAAAAAAATGCTTAAATATTAAAAGGAAATTTGTGGCTTTCCACTTCAACTGTTTGTAGTTTTGGGCCGAGCTTCTTACTCTTAAGCACGGTTGTCCATATACATGTACACATACATATATATATATATATATATATATATATAATATATATATTAAATAATTTTTAAATTAATTTTATATATATATAATATATATATATATATATATATATATATATATATATTATATATATATATATATATATAATATACGGATAATATATTATATATATATATATATATATATATATATAGTATATATATAGTATATATATATATATATATACATATATACATATATATATATATATATATATATATATATTCTTAATGAAATCGAACTCTGGGGTCGGCAAAATTGCTTACATAGTTCGATTCTTCTTCGTCTTCTTCTTCTTCTTCCTCCTCACTAGGATCTGTATCCTTTAATTGTTCTTGGGCTATATAAACTCTCGTAGTTCTTTTCTCTTTAGATCTGTGGGGTCCATTTTCTTCTTTATTATTTGAGAAAGTCCTTTGACTTTTTCGGTCCCCTTCTTTTGCTTTCAAATTCATTTCAAAATCTTCTGCGCTGTTAAATGGGATTACCATTTGATCTACGTCTGGAGAAGGTCTCCACGGAGGTGCATCCTTACAAGCGGCGGTTGATTTTCTTCTATGGGGCTTCCGACAATAACGGCAGTATGGGGAATTCCACTTACATGTCCTTCCGGAGTGTCCTACGCA
>JABUQX010116619.1:22500-25000 GCA_015478945.1 Trachelipus rathkii | reverse complement strand
TTGAGTCTTAAGGAAAGACGTTTAAGGGAAGTATATGCATTCTGGAGGCAGTTTCTAGGCGAAGCTTGTTTGTTGAAATGGAAATGTTTTCTTGTATGAGTCAGAGTTAAAATCGTGAGAAAATAGTACGGAATGCGGGTTGTTATAACATGTAAAGGCTTTAGTAAACACCTTGCAACACCATTGTTGATTTGAAATTGTTTTGCACTCAAAACTGAATCCGATATATATATATATATATATATATATATATATATTATATATAATATATATAATATATATACTAGTATATATACTATAATATATATATATATATACTATATATAATATATATATAATATATATAATATATATACTATATAATACAAATATATATTATATATATATATTATACATATATATATATTATAAATATAATATCATATATAGATATATATATATATATATATATACATACCTTATATATATATTATATTATGATATTAAATATATAACTATATATTATATTTATAATATATATATAATACTATATTATACATATATATATAAATATATATATATACTACTATATATATATAATAATATAATACTATATATTACTGATACTATATATATATATTATATACACTAATATATAACTACTATAAGATATTACTACATATTATATATAAACCACTCCGTAAAATAAAATATACACGAATAATATATAATATATATAATAATATATATATATTATATTATATACTATATAAATATAATATATATATATATATAAATTTTAAGTATACACAATATTAGATGTATGTACTATATGTATATAATATATATATATATATATATATATTTATATATATATATTATTATATATATATATATTTGTGCATGTGGTGTAATGTGTATGTATGTGTGTATATGTGTGTGTGCATCTATTTCCGTTTACTTTGTGTTTATACAAATGATGCTATCTATGATTAATAGCCATACTTAAAAATCTATTACCAATATTTTCTTAATTAAAATTTACCTTTAAATAATTATGAACGTAAATATTTAAGTTTCTGAGTTATTCTGTTTAATTATTAGTGTTTTAGCGTTCAAATTCCAAATTACCAACCATTATGTCGAAAGGAGCTTGGAAAGTTTGGAGATATAAAAGATATGGTGCAATTTTCGACATTTTATAACAAAATAGGTTGAGCGGTTTTCAGCTTATTAAAAAATGAAAAGATTAAGCTTTAAAATGTAGATTTTTCTAATTTCAAAATCTGCTACAACTTTCAATCCCACCTACTGCTATATTATTATTATTATTATTATTATTATTATTATTATTATTATTATTATATTATTATTATTATTATTATTATTATTATTATTATTATTATTATTATTATTATTATTATTATTATTATTATTATTATTATTATTATTATTATTATTATTATTATTATTTATTATTATATTATTATATTATTATATTATTATTATTATTATTATTATTATTATTATTATTATTATTATTATTATTATTATTATTATTATCATTATCATTATCATTATTATTATTATTATTATTATTATTATTATTATTATTATTATTATTATTATTATTATTATTATTATTATTATTATTATTATTATTATTATATTATTATTATTATTATATTATTATTATTATTTTATTATTATTATTAATTATTATTATTAATAAAATATATATATTTAATATATATATAGATAAATATTTTACATTATATATTATAGTATAGTATATATATATATATATATATATATATATATATATATATATATATATATATATAAAATGACAAAGAATGAAAAAAGTGGAGGGTGACCTGCCTATTATATGCAGATGATTTGGTTTTGTGTTGCAAATCTGAGGAGAGTTTGAGAGGATTGGTAGAGGGATTTGGCAAGGTGTGTAAAATGAGGAGTTTGAAAATCAACGTAGATAAGAATGAGATTATAGTTGTAAGTGAGGACAGTCCTCGGTGTGAAGTTATGTAGGATGGTCAACAACTGGAACAAGTGTCGGAGTTTAAATATTTAGAATATATGTTGGATGAAAAGAGAACGGATAATGCAGAATGTAGTATGAAACTTGTGAGTGGTAAGAGGGTGGCTGGTGCAATTATGTCCTTGGTGGATGTAAAGGGACTAAGTCTTAAGTGCGCTAGGGTCTTACACGAGGATATGTTTTTAGTTTTTACCTGTGTTAATGTACAGTAGTGGAATAAGAGGCAAATTTCTAAAGTACAATGTATTAAATTTACAATCTTATGAACGTGTTAGGTTTGAGAAGATATGATAAAATGAGGAATGAACGCATCAAGGAGTTGTGTGGTGTAAAAGAAGGAGTAAATGAGAGAAAAAATAGAAGTACATTGAGATGGTTTGGTCATGGTTGAAGCATGGATGATAGTCGGTTGGTTAAGCGGATGTATAGTGTTGAGTGTGCTGGGAATCGACTGGCTGAAAG
>JABUQX010116619.1:15000-17500 GCA_015478945.1 Trachelipus rathkii | reverse complement strand
AACATTAAGGTAAACAACAGAAATATGCACAATTCACAAAGTACCATCTATATTTTAAAAGGATATAATAATAATAATAATAATAATAATAATAATAATAATAATAATAATAATAATAATAATAATAATAATAATAATAATAATAATAATAATAATAATAATATAATAATACCAAAATTTACTGCTTCATTAGGCCAGATTTGGTAGCCTTCGGGTACGTTTTCCTGTGTTCACTAACAATCTGCATTATGAATTGCCTTTCATCTTCGTTCTTGGTAAGAATATTCTGATATTCCTGGACTAGTTTCACTCCTCTTTCCGCAACATCATTAACAACTACAATGCTATTCACTATTTGCAACCCACGTTGGAAGTTAACATCATCTTTCCAAGTAGATGGGCATTTATTTAAAAAACTTGTATTTATTGTAAATCTTGAGAAGCACATCCTCGATTTAGCTGAAATAAAATGATAGAACTGTTTTTCTTTTAAACAGTTGAGGTCTTCGTACTCTTCACTACTAACAATGTATCGTTTTATTTCGTTCCCAGCATCTTTGTCTTCTGCAGTCTTTACTATAGTTGCCATCTTTCGCTTCATCTCTATTGGCACCTCATCATCAAAGAAAGAGAATGCGGCATTTTCTGGTGAGAGGTACCATAAATGATTTATAAATTTTTTCACGGCAGCACTACTGATTTCAGGATCTACTTGCCTATACTCAATTAATTTTAGTAAAAAATTGTAATCCAGATATGAAGCTTTGACCGCTAGGGGTGCTAGGAACCACACCCGTAAATAGAGTGTGATAAGAAAAGTGCATATTCTTGTGATTGAATTTATCTCATGTTTGGCCAGCTCGATTTGGTCTTGGAATAAATACAGTTTAAAAACATAAATAACCTTGGCTATCCACCGTGCGTGGCTTACAGCTCCAGGAACGCGAAATGAGAATCCTTTTGGTTGACTACCATCGAGGAATGTTATTGCCAACTCCAGCAATTCGCGGTAATCAGCTCTATACTGTTTTGTAAGTAACTGTCCTTGTAAAAATTTCAGCATACTGAGACGGACGTCCTGGCTGACATTTTCTACCCCAGTACGGTACTTTCTCTTGTCTATGGTCGACCAGGTTTCCCTAAATCTTTTAAACAAACTCACGTCGGGTTCAGAACTTACTCCCAATACTGTTTAAAAACAAGCTCTCAGTACTAATTCGAAGATATGATGATGACAGGGAAGGTAGAGTAAGTCTTGATCAAACATATTTTCAAGGTTTGTACATGCACCATTTATTCGACCTGTGTTGCTTGCAGTTGTATCAAAACACAACGCCTGTATTTTATTTTCTATACCCCAATTTTCCACTTCTTGGTAAACGGCAACAGCCTGATCAATTCCTCTAGATGTTTGGATTTCGGGTATGCCTATTAATTGTTCTTTGCATTGAAAAGTTACAATTATGGCTAATCTGTCAACCTTTTCTACGCTAGACAAAGTTGGCAGCAGCTTTCCGTCCCAGTGTAATACCAAAGCATTGCTCTCTTCCAACTTAAATTTTCCTTTAAAATCTGCTTGTCTCTGTTCCCTGAAATGTTTTCTTCGACGCTGCAAAGAAGTACGATTATTTGACAATTAAGGTTTCAGTGTTCAATTGAAAAGCTTGTGCTGCAGCTATTAGGATATGTATCGCATTTCGATCAGATATTTTGCATCTGTCTAGAGATCCTGACAAACGTGGAGTTAAAAAATCTACTTTGCCTCTCATTCCAGAAGTACTTGGTTCGTTCTCTTTCACTGTATGACTTGAATCTAGTTTTGTATCTTGAGTAGGACATATAGTATGCTCGCTGCCAATATTTTCTTCACTATCACTACTTGACGATGAGGGTTGCGGTAGCTGAATCATCGCGTTTCCTTCCATTTCCTCATAAGTTCTCTTTCTTTTCTCATTTTCCTTTTCAATGCGTTCCTGTTTTCTTTCTTCGATGGCTTTAAGTCGGTGATCAATGCCAGCCATGCAACTTACTCTTCCTCTCATGCGTTGCAAAATTAAAAACTCTTTATCCTCTTTGTTTCTAGTTATATTTAGCGTATTCTCGTGGGTTAGATCAAATAAATCATCTAATACGTCGGTGAATTTCGTGCGTTTTGCCACTTCCACATCTGTGACTCTACTAAGTCGTTTTTGTAGGTTTTGCCATTCATTATAAAGCGATATGACTTTTTCAACACAATGATCCGCTCGTTTTGTAGGAATTCTAGTCTTTTCCCAAAATACAAGAACTTCCCTTACAACTAGCCCTGCACTTTTTTTGATTAGTAATTTAACAATACGTAAATTAAAAAAAAAGACTACTGAGTACTTGCCGATTTGATGGTAGCTTTGCACCTACAATTTGGTTTGTTATATTTCCGATAAGACTAATTTGGTAATCCTTTCTTAAGCTGCGAGAAAAGTTTTGAAGCGGACTGCGACGATGCTGATGCCATTATGCT
>JABUQX010116619.1:0-2500 GCA_015478945.1 Trachelipus rathkii | reverse complement strand
CCTAAAACCTTACCAATTTCGATTCAACTATTTTGTGATAAAGATTTTTGAAATTTGAGGCGATAGTTTTCAGATATCTTTTCTCAATAAAAGGTGAATCAAAATCAATGAGGTTATTAAAAATTTTGAAACAGTCAAATTGTTATTTCAACTAAACTAATTTTAACTTTTCTTTCGGAATTGGAAATGGTTCGACGAGGCTTCTAAAATGCTTCTATAATACTCGGAAGTTTGACCTCTTTGGGTATACTATATAGTCAAATTTTAGCTCCGAACCCAAACACTAAATTTTCAACTATCTATATATGTAAGACCGTAACAAATCAATGTATTAAAATTCGTATCCCAGCGATTTCTATATAAATTTAGCCAATAATGAATATCTAATTTTTTTTTTACTTAAAAAAAAAATAGTTAAATCGAGATCAATGACAATGAGGCAATTTTTTTTTTTTTTTTTTTTTTTTTTTTTTTTTTTTTAAAGAAGAAAAAAAAATGAAAACCTTTTTCTTTTAAACCATTTCTGTAATTCTTTTTATATAGTTGTGTCCACTATCAAAAGTACATAAAAATGCATATAGTGAGAAATAACACGGAACTATTAAAGATTTTCTCAATTACAGCAATCATAATATAAATGCAATTTAAGTTATAAAGAGGATACCATACAAATAAAAATAAGGTAAATAATTTTCTATACTACAACCTCTAAAGGCAAAATACCAATTAATACAAGAAAAAATAAACATACTAATGCATAATAACTATGTGAGCTAAAAAGAAACCCGTCACAATAAAGGGACTGTGCAAATAAAGTTCTAAACAATATTATATTTAAATCTATAGACCAAATGGAGGAAAAAATAAAAGTTCCAACTAGGTTGGAAAGATTATCGTTATATAACACGAAAGATTATTTAGAAATGCACTCTAACTTAAATGTTAATATATTTTTGATCATTGCAAGTTGCAACTTTTTTTTTATTTAATTTAAATTTAATAAACTTTATAGTTTTACGTTGGAACTCCTAAATTTACTCTCTACTAGCAATTATTTTTAAAGAGTTTTTAAATTTAACATCTCCCATATATCTAAATACCAGGCATAAACTAGTATAGTTACGTATATATTTTGCTATTTTGGACAAGAATATCAACATCGAATATTTACAAGATTACCTTAACAGTCACGTCCATTAGACAAAATTTACATGTAGGGAAGAGACTAATAACAGTTTTCCCTTAAAGATATTCTTAAAAATGAGCAAATTCTCTTCTCCAATTTAGTTTAAACCATAAACTCGACTATTCATTTGAGTATGTTCATTTGTTCTCTTGTTACACGTATAAAAAATAAACATGTTTTGTCGAGATGTTTCACTATGAATAACACCTGTTTTTACCACAATATTTTTACAATGAAATAAATTATTTAAAATCTAATTTAGCAAATATTACAATACACTGATAATTTTATTTCAGTTCTCCAAATTGGTTTTATAAAGTAATATATATATATATATATATATATATATATATATATTATATATATATATAATATATATATATATATATATATATATATATATATATATATATATATATATATATATATATATATAGAGAGAGAGAGAGAGAGAGAGAGAGAGAGAGAGAGAGAGAGAGAGAGATTGTTGCAAGTGCAAAAAAAAGACCATGTTTTTTTTGATTATTTGTTTCTTTTTTTTTTCTTTTTTTTTTTTTTTTTTGTTATTCTTTTTGTTTTTTGCATTGAAAAGAGAACAGTCGATTCTCTTGTTGTTTTTTTTATTATTATTTAATAATAATCAAACTGTTCTACAAAAACAGCTAATGCTCATAAATTAGACACGATAGTCACTTTTTTTTTACATATGGAATAAATTTCCCAAACGTAAGTTGTTCCAAACATGGACGTCATTCTTAGTGATAAATCTTTAGATTTGGAAAATATTTTTTGAAAAGTTTTTAAACTCATTGAGTACCAAGCTGCATTTTTGCTACATTAATCCAGTCATTTATAAGGTGCAATTTTGTCTACCAAAATAATTTTTAATACTCTTAATAAAGAAAATAAAGAAAAGTAATATATATATATATATATTATTATATATATATATTATAATATATATATATAATATATATATATATATATATATAATATATTATATATATATAGATACTATATATATATATATATATATATATATATATATATATATATATATATATATATATATATATATATATATATATATATATAGATATTATATATATATATATATTATAATATATATATATATATATATATATATATATATATATATATATATATATATATATATATATATTAATATATATATAGTATATATATATAAATATATATATATATATATATATATATAATATATATATATATATATATATATATATAATATATATATATATATATATATATAATATATATATATATATATATATA
>JABUQX010116618.1:7500-25268 GCA_015478945.1 Trachelipus rathkii | reverse complement strand
GAGAGAGAATATCTAGGAAAAAAACAGTTAAAGATAGAAATAAGAAACGAAAAGGAGCGAGAGCAGAGTGAGTACTGAGAGTGAGAGAGAGGAGAGAGAGAGAGGAGAGAGCAGTGTTTGAGAGGATGAGAGAAGAGAGAGTATTAGAAAAAAACACTAAAGATAGAAAGATAAAACGAAGGGAAGAGAGAGAGAGAGAGAAGAGAGAGAAGAGAGAAGAGAGAAGAGAGAGAGAGAGAGAGACGAGAGAATATTAAGAAAAAAACAGTTAAACATGCGCATGCGCATCTACAAAGCGAGCGAGAGAGAGAGAGAGAGAGAGAAGAGAGAGAGAGGAGAGAGAGAGAGAGCGAGAGAGAGAGAGAGAGGAGAGAGAGAAGAGAGTTTAGAAAAAAAACACTAAGGATAGAAAGATAAAAGAACGAAGGAGAGAGAGCAGAGAGAGCAGAGAGAAGAGAGAGAGAGAGAGAGATGAACACTTGAAAACCCAAGCATTACGCATATGGCAGATATTGAACTTATTCCCGTAATGTCGCAAACAGAACTTAGTCTGTAACTGGCCCGTATACATATTAAAAGCCTCTCGCCAGCGCTGTAACTCGACCGAAACCTCACTCCACCGAACATAATCCCTCGCCTAAATTTTTATAATTTTCTAAATCTTCAATCTATATATATATATATTATTCAATAAATTATGAGATGAGCAATATTTACTAAGGTCGACTTAAATTTTACTATATCCAATTTGATAAATGTGACCCTCTTAATAATGATTTAGGCTAAGTATAGTATGCCATTATATTATTTTATCGAGCGTTCTTTTAGTTTAATTTAAGTAAAGTTTGCCATAGTTACTCAGCCGGCCACTCTAATAATGCCTGAGAATATTTATACAGAAATAAAATAAATTGACAACCTATTAATTTATATATTAATTGTTAATATTCCCACTTCTCTTACAATCCTTTATTAATATATATATATTTATATAAATATATTATATATATTATATTATATGATATATATATATAATATATACTTATTATTAATATAATATTATTAATAGTAGTTTATAAGGTAACAGCTAACTCATTCCTACCCCTAATTCCCGTACCCGAAACCAGTATTATATACTTTAAGTATATAAATATAACTAATATATAATAGTTACTATATATATATTAATATATCATATTATTAATATATATATACTATATATATACTTTTTAACTTAGCTGTTTGTAATTGATGTTAATTGGGGTGAACGCTTAATTACCTACCACTATAGATATATATATATATATATATATTATATTTAATATTATATTATATTATAATATATTATTATATATTTATATATATTAATATATGTATATATAATATATTAATTAATTTATATATATATATATATATATTATATATATATACCATATAATTATATTATTATTATATTAATTAATATTATATATATAGTTATATTACTATATTAATATTTTAATTAATATATATATAATTCACTTTTAGTTACTCTAAGCTGTTATTTGACTCGATGGGGGAGCTGTTTTACCACTCACTAATATACTATTAAGTAAAATCTTTTTTTTATACAGTTTTATAGTTATAGCTTATATTATATATATATATTATATATATATAATAAATATATATACTATATATATAATTTATATAATGATATATATTATATATGAGCTATTTATATATAGGTATACTATATATATACTGTTTACCTAGCTTATGTTTTGCCGGATTGGGGAACTAGGGTAGCGCTGCTTTTTAATTATAACCACCACTAAATGGTATATAGTATAGTGTAGTATAGTATTAAGGTAGTAATTTACTTATATATTGGTATAAATTAGTATATAATAAATTTATTTATTTATTAATAATTATATGTATATATTATAATATATATATTATATATGAGTATATATAGCTATTATATTCCCTACCAATCTATACCCCACCTAAAACAGCCCTATAAGTAAGTTATATTTATATATATATATATATATATAAGTAAACTAGTTAATATATATATATATAATATATAATAATAACTATTATTAATATATTATATATTATATATTATAATTATTAATATATTATTAATTGTATAAAAATATAAAAATAGAAGAAAATATGTTAAAATACTTATAAAATAAGATAATACATTATTTAGATTTAAAAGTAAATTAAATATATATTTAATAATAGTGGTTATAGCTTAATATACACAACTAAATTATAAATGAAAAGTAAGTTAGAGTAGAAATTTTAAAAATAGTCAGATTGCTTGGAACGTATCGTGAGAGGAAGAAAACATACCTCGAAGCTGAAGTGAGTTTTTAAAACTTGTTTAAATTGAGAAGAAGAGAAAAAATATGGAAATGAATTAACTAAAAGACAGATATGTAAGTAATACTCGCCGATATATAATAATAATTAGTTAACTACTTTGTCGTAAGTTGATGATTTTATAATTATGAGATTTTATCTATATTATTTTATGCTCAATCCAAGAAATTTTAAAGATTTTTTTTATCGATATACTAATATATGCTTTTTAAGGCTGTAGCTCAGAGCCTGAAGCTGAAACTGATTTGAAATTTGAAACGAGGATTTGTTAGGTGACAACAGCCACCCGGACATTTGTCACACATTCGGAGCGAACGTCTGGAGAACGGAGCATCTTGAACGAGTCGAAGGCTGGAGCGGATTTTGACCAGTAAATTGGAAAGTGAGCAGTGTTATTGGTCCTACGCGTCACTGAGTCTCTGACGAGGCAGGAGGATCCAGGATTCAGGCGAGAGTTGATATAGTTCGGTTGCTGATTGAAACTAAAATTTGTAAGTTATTTTGTTCGTTATTATGATTTATGCTGTTATTATTTAAAAAGTTGCATCTATGTATGGTGCACAGTGTTAGTCAAAAGTGGTTATATAGCATGTGAGTTAATTAATATAATCGAAGATATTCATTAGAGAAAGTATGATTTTTCTTGTAATAATGATTATTGCTTTGTTGATTTGTGTTTTAGAGTAATTACATTTTATGCTCGTGAATAAAATTTCACCTTACTATTTTGGATTTACATCTATTCGATTTTTCACGGATATGTAACAGCGTTGTTTAAACAGAGGTTCTACTACCTGAGTTTGAAAATGTTGTATTTTAAATAATATTTATTTATAGAGAAGTTTATGTCTTTCTCCACCTCTCACTATGCGCAATTTAGATGTGAATTAATAGTAAGTGTTATGTGACATCAGGAGATCTCGCAATGGTACATCGCACTCTAATGTTTCAATAATGAGTCGATTAAACCTAAAAATCATCCAGTAATTGTTAAGAAAATTTATCTCTCTCGCTTATTAGTTTATCACTATAACTCAAGGAAAAAATTATGTCTGCGACTCTTCCACACAATTACTGTACCACCTACTAAACATTTATATATATATTATGAGTAAGTGTATACGTCTAACTTCTCACATTATATTGTAGTTATATTAATAAAGTGAATATTATATAATATAATATAAATAATAAATATAAATGTATATATATTCAGTGGACTCACCCATATTATAATAATATATATATTAATATTGTCTCTCACCCTCACCTCTTAATATTTAATAACATATAGGTCACGCATATTTTAAGTTTCTTTTTTTATTGTTGAAACTTATATTGAAGTTCTTTGTAAATATATATATTATATATTATATTATATTATACAACCATTATATGATGAGTATAATAGGGTATATAATATATTATCAATATTAGTGAGTATTTACCACTCCCGTATATATAGTTAATATATATATGGTCTCAGATTGGTCTAAAGCACGACATATTAAACTAAGAGAACGCGAACAACCTACAGTAAAAACAAATTGTTACTATTTGGATTCAGAGGAAAATTTTAAAAAGGTTTTTAAATTTTTTTTTTTTTTGCATTTATTCATCGAAATATTTAGAAAGTTTTTTATTTTATCTTTCCTCACTATTAGGTGCTCATATATCAACGAATGAACCGACGCGCTGTTGCCCTCCCACCGGGAGGCCGAAGGAACCCTAATCCTTCCCCATCTAGTTAGTACGAATATATTCCTCTCATTACTATCAGCTTTAATTAAAAAAAAACAATTAAGAGCGAAGGAGCCGATCTGGCAGAAAATTTAATTTTACATTATAAACGGCTAGTAACGGGACACCATAACTTTTTTTCATCTCCAAATCGATTAATCTGAAATACCTCGGTCGATACTCACGTTATAAATATGAAATCACGCCCCCCTCTCGGGAGACAAACTAACTTTTTCTCAGGTTATTTGGTTGTGATTTATTATTTATTTCATTACAAACATTTTATTTTAAGTTTCGATCGAAGAATTATATATGAAAAGATTGCCCCCTTTTTGGCAAGTACCAACAAATGTTATTATAATAATTGACACCAGGTTCACAGACATTTTTCAACAGAATATATGTTCAAATTAATCGTGCCTCTCTACTCTCTCTCACTCTTCTCTCTCTCTCTTCTCTTATTATCTCTCATCTCTATCTACTCTATCTCTCTCTCTCTCTCCCTTCGTTTCTTTATATCTTTTCTATCCTTTTAGTGATTTTTTTTTAATTATCATTTTATTAATTAACTAATTTAGATTGTTTCTAGAGTTGTTGCGCTTTTTTTTGTTTCACTTTTATAAAATACTAGATATATTTCTCTCTTTATTCACCATTACTCATTTACTCATATCTATAATCTCTTACCTACTCTCTCTCTAATCTATCTTATCTTCTTCTCTTATCTACTCTCTTACTATCTTCATCTCTTATTACTTTACCTCTCTCACTTTATTGGTAATAAATTTTACTTCTTCTGCTATGCTCATTAGTGTGCTCCTCAGTGGTTCCTTGTTCTAGATGTCCACGTATCTCTCAAAAACCTATTTCGTCTTACTCAACTCACTTTGCATATCCAATTTTATTTCTCTCCGTCTCCACAATATATTCTTTTTACTTTACCAAAACTAATTTAAACCACCATGGTCATTTCTATATTTTTATATTTATATTAATTTATATACTATATCTATAATAATTTACTATCTCTTACTCTCTTCTTCTCTGCTTTATACTTCATTCATTCACTATATCTCTACTCTTTACTTACATTCCATCTCTATTACTCTTACTCCTTATCACTCTACTCTCCTATTTCTCACCTTTATTCCGTATGTCTTATATCTTTCTATCCTTTAGTGTTTTTTTCTAATACTCCCTCTCTCTCACTCCTCTCTCACTCGTCTATTAACTATCTTATCTATTCATCTCACTATTCATCCTCCTCTTCACCTATTACTAATATAATTATCAGTCTCTCTCTCTATATCTCTCACACTTCTCAGTGCTCTCATCTCTATAATTATCAACTAAAAATTACTATAAAACTTTCAACACCTCCCCCCCATTTTTTTTTCTAGCCTCTCCTTCATCTAGTCCTTCTAGCGCCACAAGGGGCGTTATCGTACCCAACTTTGAGAAAAATCTATTCTTAGAACACTCGAGTCCCGTTGATATTGGGCTTTCACTATGTTAGCGAACTGGCTTTCGCTTTAATAATAAGTGGTCTGTATCTCACTCAACTCTCTCTCTTATCCACTTCTATAATTAATGCTTTCTTGTGCGTCTAAGTTATGCACACTAATTAAATCGTCGTCTCTCTTGCTCCTCTTCTCTCTACTCTCATCTCCTCTTTGTCGTTCAAGTTACCTGAATTATTAAAATGGCGTCTTGTGCTTCACTCTATTAACTTAACTTAATTGGTTTGCTCTCTATTTAACTATATTCTCTATCTACTCTCTCACTTTTTAATACCCTAATATTAAAAGGAAATTAAGGATGTGCATGAAATTCTAAATCTCCCTCTTTTCTTACTTTGTAGTTTAATCTTCTTAATAAAGATATCTCACATCTCTCAACTCTCTCTCTCCTCTCTCTTACTTTCATCTCTCACCTTATTCTCTCTCTCTCGTCTCTCTCCTCTTCTCTCTCTCTCTCCTTCGTTTCTTTATCTTTATTCTTTACTGATTTTTCCTGAATATTCCTCTCTCTCTCTCTCTCTCTCTCTCTCTCTCTCTCTCTCTCTCTTCTACTCTCACTAACTCTTCTCTCTTATCTCTTATCTCTTCTCTCTTCTCTCTCCTTTCGTTTCTTATCTTTATCATTATCTTTATCTTTATCTTATGTATCTTCTACTACTCTCTCTCTCTCTATCTACTATCTCTCACTCTACCTCTGCAATTTTTACCCTCTCCCATTAGAACGTTGCATTTGTTTAATATACCATATTTTGTGATCGTTATCCTTTATCTTATTTTCACCAATTCCTTAGTGTTTTTTTACTATAAATCATCTCTCTCTTACTCTCTATCTATACTCATAACTATACTTTCTCTCTTATAACATCTACTACTCCATCCTCTCTTGCTTAGCGCTCTTTTATCTCTTCTTCGTCGTGCATATAACCTCTATACACATCAATCCTTAATCAGTGGTCTCCCACTCTGTGTTATTCGCTTTATACTGAATGTATCTCTATCCTAGTTAAGTCCCATTATGTCTCTATCCTCCTTCTAGGTCCTTCTCTCATGACTTCATACCCATTCTGTACTTACACTTTGCCACCACATACTTTTCCACTACTACTGAAACTATCTTAACTTTCATCTACCTATACTATCTCACTTTAATCGCCTATATATTTATCATACTCTCTCTTCTTCTCATTCTTATCTTTCCTTTCGTTTCTTTTCTTATTTTAATCTCTAACTTATTTTTTCTAATATTCTTCATCTCTCTCTCTCTCTCTCTCTATGCACATCTTCCTCTCTCTGTCTCTCTCTCTCTCTTCACTATCTCCTCTTACTTTCATAACTTTGTTCTCTCTCTATTCTCATCTTTTAATCCTAAACGCAATAACTTCTCGCTGCTTTTACTTCCTACTCTCTCTCTATTCTTATTTATTTATATTAATAAATGCTATTATCGTTATCGTGAGGTGACACTGGTGGTTCTTCTTCCCAACTACTCCTCTCCGCACTCTACTATTCTCTCTCTATCTCCATTCCTCCTCTCACTTACTTACTGGTGTACACTCTGCGTCTATAACTTACTATCACCCTGTTATATCTCACTTCTTCTATAAAAGTCTGTCTTATCTCTGTGCTATGTTAAATTATTTGACTTTTTACTTTATATAATTTACTCCTCTTATAAGTAACAAATTTTAACCATCTCTCCCGTGCTATTACATCCTCATTTTCTTATCTAAAGCTTCGTGCATTCTCTCGTTCATCTCCGTGCGATACGTGCCTCCTGATATACATGCTCCTCCTTCTTCTCGTATTGCGTGTGTAATCTTAGTCTGTCTGTCATGACTATCTGTTCTATTTTTTCTATATATATCTTACATACTAGTGCGTGTTCGATCTCTCTCTTAGCAGTATTTCGGCTTGTCATAAAGGCCGGAAAAATTTTAGTAGTTTATTGATTTTGATAATATTATATTGTATAATATATATTGTTAAACTTTCACCAATCTTATATATATGACTGTGAACCTACGTGACTTGTCCTAAAATTAAATAAACCCAATACTCGGAAAGGATCATAATTTTTAGTATGTCAGTAATAAATAAAATCTAATTTAATTTAAATATATATATATATATTATAACTAAATTCTCTATGGTTAAATGAAATTCACGTTATATATCAGTTAACATGCAATATATATAATTATTAATAATTTATTGGAAATTGATGTTTTAAAACCTATTTATATTATGAATTAATAGAATAAAGATAAGAAATTAAATTAACTCATTTTTTTATTCATATATAGTATAAATTGTCTGTGTTAGTACGTAACTGTATATCCAACCCTCATGTGTGTTAATTAATAATATAAGTAGTAAGGGTTTATGCTAATTTACTCCACGTATTCGTATGTAAATTATATGTATAAAATTGAGATTTATATTCATCATGCTAAATGAGCCATTGTGAGGAACCTCAGGAATATGAGCATATAGCGATATACCTAGTTATCCCTTATTTGCTTCACATGATGTCTGGTAGGGAAGAGTAAGATAGAAGAGTGAGTAAGATATGAAGAGTAAGAGACGATGAGAGAGAGAGAGTGATAGAGAGAGAGAAGTAGATGAGAGTATGAGAGAGATAAGAGAGAGACGTATAGTAGCCATATAGTGGGTTAAGGTATTTAATAAGTTGATATAATTGTTACATATATATATTAGTATCCAAGATCTAATATATCACTCTCACGCATTTCGATTTCACTATCGTATGTCAATTTTGAATTTGATATCACAAGGCAAATTCTTATACTGTCTGTCAGCCGCATGGTCTCATGTGGTCTATCTGCTGGGAAAGCAGCTACATAAGTCATTTAATATTCTATTACTTACTAATTATCAATGTAAAGGAGGGGGTTCGTGAAGGCTCTCACCCCGTTTTATAATCTCACAAGTAATTTAATGGATTGAAATTGATAGTATCTGCTCACCTCTAGCGTGATATGCAGTGTGAGATGGCAATTAAAGTAGGCTTGACAATGAATCTAACCTATTATAAAGTATATACGGTTTCGGAATGTGCTTGCTAATAACCATTAGTACATGTCATTTAGCCATTATTGATATATTGAGTAATATATATGTCATTCTATATGTTATCTAATGGGTCTTTATATTAACATCCTTGGTGAATATAACCCGCCAATTAAATATATATTATATATAGTAGTTTACTTGTTGGCAACTCAAATAATCTATCTAAATATAGTATTATAGTTATCTCTCTATTTATAGCAACGTAATGATCCAATTACGTTAGTCCTTACTTTACGTGAGCTTTTTAAAGTCTATGGTTATTAATGATAATAAGTAATTGTGTTAGGTAGACACCAAATTAGTAATTTAATATCTTATAATATGTATATATTATATATTTATATATATATATATATAGATATATATATATATATATATAATATAATATATATATATATATATATATATATATATTATATATACATAATATAACAAGTAAAAAGCTAAACTCTGTTTTGAATCAAGTTTGTTTTTTATTCTCTACTTTTTTCTTGCAGTGATACGAGTCGTTTATCAAAACTAAACAATCTTTTTTTCTGTGAAAGTGAAAACTGTATATATTCCTTAAAAAGCTAAGAATTATGTGATCATTTTTTTCTGATAAGTTTCTTAATAATCGTATCAAAGTATCGGTATCTAGGTTTCATATTAAAGTATCGTATCTAAGGTTTCATATTAAAGGTTCGTTAATCTAGCGTTTCACTTTTTAAAGGCTTTTATTTGAACCAGTTATTTATTTGTATAATTTATTGAACGTATGTTTAATATCTTAAACAATTAAAAAAAGTAATCAAGGTATCGTATCAAGGTTTCGCTATCAAGGTATCGTATAAGGTTGTCAAATTAATGGTATCGTATCAAGTTCTCAAATTTTAAGGTTTCATTATTTAAACCTTTAATTATATATCATACTTTAATTTGTTATAATTTTAAACTATTAATAATAAATTATATAAATATATTTCGCCTTGCATTAACGCCAAACTTAATATAATGAGACGAGTCTTTTTTCCATTATTCTTCTTGTTCGAAGCAATTTTTAATAAATTCCATACTTCGAGCAAGTTTAAAAGGAACCTAAACAAGTTAAAAGGGCAGGTTTTATGACTTTAAATTTACTAATAATGTGTACGCAGTAGGTCTGGGAATACAATACGAGACCCTGCGTTGAAGAATAAATTTTTCTTTCAAGGAAAAAAGTTATTGTCTTTCGACTCGGTATTAGACTTCATCAGTAAACAAAAAATGGTAAGTTTACTTTCTGATAATCAGGTGTACAAATAAAACTTTTAACAAGGTATAAATTAATTAAGACTGGTATTTTTATTACTCATACAGAATTGTGGAACAATTGTTCTTCTTGATTGTGAGGACATCTATTAAGTTAACCTTATTTCCGGTTGATCCTGCCAAGATAAACAAATCCTTCGGCTAATGAGTTTCAGCTGATTTTTCAATTAAGTAATTGCAATTTTACAATTTTACAATTTAATAACTTTAAAATAACAATTTAGAATAAAACCATTTATTTATTTTTTATGTTTGACTTACTTAATCTTACATAAAAAAAATTGAAAGAAAATTTACTTTCTTCTGTTTATATTACAATTAAAGTTTCAAACTAAACTTTACCTAATATTTCTATTCTTACTATTCCCTTTCCCCGTACAACCAATAAGCATTTACTGCTAACGGATATATTCAGGGAAATTTAATAATTTACTTTTGCAGTAGAATAGCTAATTGCTCATTGAGCACGGTTGATTTATGCAAAAGTGTGAATAGTTTATCATTTAAGAATTAATAAGCTGAAAAGGTTAAAAGAGATAAATAGCGCCTAATATATATAAGCGTTTGTTTATCTATAGCCCTAATATATATATGATGATATTGTATATAATAATTATATATATATATATATATATATATATATATATTATATATATATATATATATATATAATTTGTGTATATAATATATATATATATATATATATATATGTATATATATATATATATATATATATATATATATATATATATATATATATATATATATATATATATATATATATATATATATATATGTGTGTGTGTGTGTGAGCATGGTCTCACTCATACTGCCTTCTTTTTAAATGACACCATTCCCTTTCGTCTTTTTGTCACGTGACATCTATTTCTAACTCTTTAATTAAAGTGGTGTGATAGTTTGTGCTTCCAATTTGGTAGTCGTTGAGGTTCGTGAGGTGGAGCAACTTTATATATAGGGTCGTTTAGCCTCTCAGGGCACCTTTAAAGCCCCCCCCCCCCGCCGATCAAAATAGCACAAACTTTAAAATTTTCAAAATGGAACCAGCTGATTTGTCTTCGTTGAACACTTTGCTTCATCAAATGGAAACTTCCATATCTACGGATATCGGAAACAGCGTAGGTGACACCGCCCCCGAGGAGGAGAAAAGGGTGACAGATGATGTAAAGGCTAAATTAGTTCCTCTGAGGAGATCAAGAGGAACATTGAAGCGAAAAATAACCATCATGTTCAAGCAACTAGCTGAAATCGTAAAAGATGGTGACCTTTCTCTTGTTTCGTCTGTGTTGGAGGAGGTGTCTGTAATGTTAGGAGAGATACGTAGATACGATGGAGAAATTGAGGCCTTAATTTGTGCTTCAGATATACTGCAATACAATTCTAAATTGTTGGATGAGGAATTAGTGGGATCCACCCACTACCATCTTCAGCAGCAGAAAATCCAAAATTTATTCAGCCTTCCGGCTGCCAACGTTTCGCTCCATGAGTCAGCATCAGGAATACAATCCCTCAGGGAATCGGACCAGCAACAATCTGAGGTCCATTCTATGCTGAAGACTTTAACTACACACAAACAGGAAGTCAAAATTCCTCCACTAAAGTGTAAAAGCTTTTCGGGAGGAACTGACCGTCTTCAGTTTCGATCTTTTTTGCTTTCTTTTGAAAACATCATCGGGTGCAGACGTGACCTCTCAGAAGCTGCCAAGCTTCAATATTTGAAATCCCATCTTTCCGGCCTAGCTCAGAAGGATGTGGAGCATCTCCCAAATATAGACGCAAATTATGAAGTAGCTTTACAGATATTGAAAGAACTATATCTGGACGAGCCCTTTATTATCGATTCATTACTGCACCAAATATATTCTGCTCCTGCTTTGGATTCTAAGAATCTTGAAGCAGTGAGAACTTTCGTAACAGAGGTACGGGCTCACCTCCACGAGTTAAAAGAGTTCGGAGTGGATCTTTTGGAGGAAGATTCAGCAGGGTGTAAACTTCTCAGCCATATTCTGGTTGATAAGTTGCCTCAAAATTTCTTAAGAGAAATGAAGATCGTTACCAATGTGGAGTACCCATCTGTTATTATTATTTTTGAACAATATCATACGATTTTGAAATCTATGGAAAGGATGAAAAATAAACCTCTCTCTTCTACTTCAACAAAGAAGTCTAATTCTTCACCCCCAAGCAAAAAGAAGACCTCTTCTTATTATGTATCGAAAGTTTCAAAAAAGAGCTCCATGCAGGAGCGAACCACTTCTTCTCCTAGAGAATCTAAAGCTACAAACGAAACCTTCTCAGTTAAGTGTAAGCTTTGTGGGGGTGCTCATTTCATGTCCTCTTGTTCGACCTATCCCAATCCGGCAGCAAGAAGAGAGCGCTGCAGTGCCTTAGGACTTTGTGCCTGCTGCAGCAGCACTAAACACAAGACATCATTATGTCCAGCAAAGACTTATGGTCTTAACTTTCCTTGCGTCTTGTGTAAAAGCAAGGCTCACATCTCTGCTCTTTGCTGTTCAGGCGTTAAGTCCAATAACAAGGGAAAAGGACCCAAACCCAGTGATGAACCTTCTACATCGTCGTCTGCTGCCACCTTTACAGAAGATGATGATACCAGCCGAAATCATCTATGTATCAATGCTGGATCCACTCCATCGGGCAACATTCTTCCTACTGTTTCCCTTAAGGTAAAAAAAGGAAATAAAATTGTAGCGGTACGCTGTCTTCTTGATTTTGGTTCCCAGAGGAGCTACTGTCATAATGGAGTCCTAGAGAAGTTAGGAGTGGATTTGTCTTCTCTTCCAAGTAGCACTAAAACAATTAAAACGTTTTTAGGAGAACAATCCAGAACAATGCATTCCATAGACTTGGATCTGAATCTCTGTTGTGACTCTTTTTTCAAAGTTCCCATGCTCATAGATCCTGGTCTTAACATCGGATTTGAGGTAAGGGGATTAATGGGAGCCGAATATAACATCAGGCGCAATGGATATAAGATTGCGGATCGTTTCTACTATAAAGGCCGCCATGAAGATAGTGTAGAAAATGTGGAGTGTCTACTGGGGATAGATTCATTATACCTGATGAAACATTTCAAAGTTGTCAACTGTTTGAGAGGAAGTGCTATTGAGCCTGCCATGGTTTCATTACCTTTGCCCTGTCAAAGTTTTTTGACACCTTCTCAAATTGACACAATTTTCAACTTAATTATTTTCATGAACAAAAGGAGGAAGAGTCTTCATGACAATCAAAGTTGACCTCTTCTCTCCGTCAGTCTGTAAATAAAATTCCTGAAACAGTCGTTAACTCTATTATAGATCCATCTCCTTCCTACTTCGATCCTCTTCTTCACACACACCCTAACATAGACCTGGACGTGGGTCTCGAAAACCTATACAAACTGGAATCTATTGGCATCAACGAGGAAGCCGACCAAGGCTCCATTGACACCATATTCAATCGCAAATTCCATGAGAGCATAGGATTCGAAGAAGGAAGGTATGTAGAAATTCCGTGGTACGAAGATGTGCTAAAAGAGGTACCATCAAACCACCGAGTGGCCCTTGCAGCTCTTCATCGAGTAAAGCAAAACCTTCAAAGACAAAACCTCGAGTCTACTTATGGGGACATTTTTCGTCAGTATCTGGCCGATGGAATCATCGAGCGTATACAGGTGTCTCCGAGGGACTTTCATAAGCACATATGGATACCCCATCGCCCTGTAGTGAAGACTGCCGAGCAGGTGACAACCAAAGTGAGGCCGGTCTTCAACTGCAGCCTTCGGGTCGGGAATAGTCCATCTCTTAACCAGGCTTGCTACCCCGGTTTAGATCTGATGGCTTCTTTGTTTAGACTGCTTTTACAATTTAGAACCAATAAGTATGTAGTGCTGGCAGATATATCGAAGGCTTTTTTACAAATTAGACTGAAGAAGGAGGAGGATCGTAATAGGTTCTGCTTCTTCTGGGAAGAAAATGGTGTTCTGAACACCTTTCGATATACATCCATAATCTTTGGTCTGGCAGTCAGCCCCTATATACTAGGTGCTGTTATACGACACCACGCGAAAAAGTATCCACCTGATCTTTGTTCTTCATTACTGGAGCACAATTTTTATATGGACAACTTTATCTTCTCTCATTCTTCGATCAACACTGTAACAGACATATTTTATCAGACTACAACTCGCATGAGCGAGGGTGGTTTTGATTTGTGCTCTTGGAGCACAAATAGTCCTGAACTTAGAACACTCCTAGAGTCTGAGGGAAAACAATCATCACACCAAAATCCGGAAGAAAGGGTTCTGGGATATCTTTTCGATACTGCTTCAGACTCTATCAGACTGAGTGACTTTGATATTTCTTTAACAACCAAAACAAAACGTCAGCTTCTCTCTCAAATTGCCAAGGTCTTTGACCCATTTTCCCTGTTCCTTCCTGTTACCATCAGAGGCCGTCTTCTCATGCGGAAAACATGGGAACAAGAGATGGGGTGGGATGACGAAATTGACGAGGAGTTGAGGACCTCATGGGAGAAGCTGAGTTCTGACTTAAACTTATTGAAGGATATCTCTTTCGATAGGTCCTGCTTCGAGACAGAAAGTTCCGACCTGTCTCTTCACATCTTCTGTGATGCCAGCTCTACCTGCTATGGCTTTGTGGTCTATGTTTCCTCTTCAGCCAAAGAACCAAGCATTCTCTGGTCTAAGGGAAAAGTTTCCCCCTTAAAAGGAAAGACTTTACCATGCTTAGAGCTTTTGTCGGTGTTTCTAGCCTTCAAGTGTCTACCTCAGGTCCTTGATGGCTTTCCTAACTCAAAATTCAATACTTTAAACATCTTTTCTGATTCGCAAATTACTTTGCAGTGGATTCTTAAAGGAGGAAAAAAGAACAAGAGCGTTTTCGTCAAAAACAGGATTCAAGATATTCAAAAAATGATATCTTCTCTTAGAGAAAATCAGCAATTGATTCCCAAATTTCATTTCGTAAGATCTGAAGAAAATCCTGCAGATCTGCTCACCAGAGGTCTGACAACTGCTGAATTTGGGAAATCCCTTTCATTTTGGAAACAAGGTCCTGAATGGTTGTCATCGGCCCCCATTTATTGGCCTGAAACAGAGTGGGAAAATAGCACAAGCAATCCTTCTCTTGTGCTTCTGACTACAAATCAAGCTGTACTACCACCTGTGATCAAGTTTGAAAAGTTCTCCAATCTTCACGCTCTATTAAGAGTATGCTCTCTCCTTTTTAAGTTTTCAGCAATCACACGAAAAATAAACATTGATTGTGAATCAATGGCACGATTGTATTGCCTAAGGAGGATGCAGGAAGAGTCCTTCCCTAAAGAACTTGCTTTTCTAAGAAGAGCAAGAGCTAATCCTTCGTTGAACGAACCACCACCTGATCTGGTCAATCATCTGAACTTGTTTCTTGATGATCAACATCTTATAAGAAGCAAGGGAAGACTTGCTCGATCCAACTACTATGATTTTGATGTGCTAAACCCCATCCTCTTGGGAAAAAGTCATCATTTCACTCTTCTTTTCATCAGAAATGCTCACTATGAGTGCAAACATTTGGGGATTCAAGCCACTTTGACAAATATCCGTCTTAGAGGTTTTTGGATCACCGCAGCCAGAGCTACCATCAAGAGGGTTCTTACTGACTGTATCATATGCAAGAGGTACAACAACTTTGCATTTAAATATCCTCGCTTTACCAACTTTACGAGGGCTCAAGTGGAACTATTCCGCCCTTTCCAACATGTAGGAGTGGACTTCACCAAGCATTGGTGGGTGAAGGTGAAAGGCTCTCCACAGGCCCAAAAAATGTTCATCATCATATACACATGCTTAAATGTGCGTGCTGTATATTTGGATTTGATAGCAGATATGTCGTCTGAGTCATTCGTCCAATCATTCAAACGTTTCGTCAGTCGCTTTGGAGTACCGGACGTTGTGTATAGCGACAATGCAAAATCCTTTGTTCAGGGAGTCGAATCATTTGAATCATTTGTCATCTCGGAAAATGGGCAGGAGTTCCTCCGTAAAAATCACATCATACATCGAAGAATCCCTTTATACAGTCCCTGGACTGGTAGCCTATGGGAGAGACTCTTGAGAGTGGTAAAGGATTGTCTCGTGAAAACCATCGGACGATCCTCCATTGAATATTTTCAATTCTTAACAATTCTTGCGGAAATTTCGGATGCCATAAACTCGAGACCTCTTACCTACACGTCAAGTTCTCAGGATGTAATTCCTCTCACGCCTAATTGTTTTTTGAAGCCTCATTCAAAAACAAGCATGGTGTGGAGAAATGAGAACGTTGCTCAACCATTTAAAACACCTACTAGAAATGCTTTGATCAAATCTCTTCGATCATCCTCAGACACTTTTGAAGAATTTCGGACCAGATGGTATGAAGAATATCTGCTAAGTCTCCGCGAGATAGGTAGAAATCTTTACCAGACCGGATGGAATAACTTGGTCAAAGTAGACGATGTAGTTATCGTACGTAGTCCTGTCAAAGAGCGCCCTTTTTGGCAGCTGGGCATCGTCACTCAATTAGTACATGGAGATGATGGAAAGGTTAGATCAGTTTTCGTCAAGTCTCCAGGAGGACAAGTAAATCATCATTCGATAAAGCACTTATATCCTCTGGAGCTGTCCTTAACTCATAGCGGGAACTCTCAAACAACGAACCTTCCATCATCAGTTCCATCTACCTCTACGACATCTTCTAGCCCAACGTCGATTTTAACAGCTAAGCCTTCAAGACCTAGTCGAAAAGCAGCTGTAGCAGCAAGAGCACGTCTTCAAGAAAGTGACTCTTCTGAATCTGATTCGGAATAAAAAGTTAAAATCCCTCCAGCCAATTGTCTTGGCATAAGGAGAATACTCCAGGAGCGTTTGTAAATATGTCTTTTTTACTTATTTGTCCTTTCTTTTAATGCCTCCACTAGATAGTTGGAGGCATCCCGCCCCCCGGAGTGTATAAAAATAATATAACCAAGTAAAAAGCTAACTCTGTGTTTGAATCGGAGCTTGTTTTTTTTCTCTACTTTTTTCTGTGGAACGAGTCGTTTATCAAAACTAAATCTTTTTTTTTTTTTTTTTTTCTTGTGTTTTTTTAATTTAAACATAGCCTCTAAAAAGCTAAGAATTTTGTGATCATGATCATTTTTTTGACAAGTTTCATAATAATGGTATCGGTATCTAGGTTTCATATTAAAGGTATCGGTATCTAGGTTTCATATTAAAGGTATCGGTATCTAGGTTTCATATTAAAGGTGTCGGTATCTAGGTTTCACCTTTAAAGGCTTTTTATTTGAACCAGTATTTATTGTATATTTATTGAACGTATGTTTAATAATCTTTAAACAATAAAAGGTATTAAGGTATCGGTATCTAGGTTTCATATTAAAGGTATCGGTATCAAGGTTTCAAATTTAAGGGTTTCATATTTAAACCTTTAATGTATATATAAACGTAAGTTTATAGTTTATTTAACAAACTTCCACAACCTGCAAAATATCCTTCGCTTGCATAACGCAAAGTAATATAATTGAGACCGAGGTCTTTTTTTCATATCTTCTTGTTCGAAGCAATTTTTAAGTAAATTCCAGCACTTCGAGCAGTTAAATATATGCAATTAAAAGGAACCTAAAAAAGTTAAAAGGGCAGGTTTTATGACTTTAAAATCTACTAAATATTTGTACGCCAGAGGT
>JABUQX010116617.1:2500-35544 GCA_015478945.1 Trachelipus rathkii | reverse complement strand
TAGTAGAACACCAACGGTTTTTTTTTGGTTTTTAAAAATATAAAACGACTATAAATAATGTAAAAAACCTCTATCTATACAGCCATATAAAATAAAAAAACAATTTAAATCTTGTTTTTATAAATACTACTCAGCATATGCTGCTCTCATATGCACATAATTTAGAACAAATAATAAAGTAATATAATAATAATATAATAATAATAATAATTAAGAAAATAATAATAATGAATTAATATAGAAAGAAGAAAATAAACAAATATTAAAATAAAGAAAGGAAACAAACAAAATCCGATAGTGATAAAAATACAAACGATGAAAAATGACACAAAATGACAAGAAAAAAAAAAAAAAAAAAAAAAAAAAAATTTTGGACCTATGATTGTAGAAAAAAAATTATGTGATGGGAGATTTCTATGGAATAGCACACCCGTAAAAAAATCTTATATGTATATAGCTAATAATCTAAAACAGGTTTGCGTTTAAAAAAGGTGATACAATTAAAATTAACTAATTAAAAATATCATCTTTTTCTATTCACATATAAGTTCACATTAAAACACTTGCCTATTTAAAAATAAAAGATGAATCGTAAGATGGCGAACACACAGACGCAAAAAAAAGGCTGTATAATGATCTTTATTATACCTTATATTTCTCATTGTCTATTGGTTGCCTTGAAAATTATACATTTTTATATGTAAAATTATTATAGGCTATTCCTGATAACATTGGTTGACTTTTGTTTTCATGGTTAGCTAAAAATTCAAAAAAAAAAAGCCAATTCACTCCAACCGTTCGAGTTACCATTTTCTCTCTTCCTAACTCGGCTATCTAAAATAACTAGCAGGACAGCACGCTTCATCAATCGCGCGAATTATTTTAATGACAGATAAAAAAAAAAGGAAAAAACATAAATAAATAAATAATTTTAAAATGGAAAATCTTCAATTTAGTTCATAATTCAAAAATAAATTATAATTTAAAAAGTATTTGAAATATAAATCATGATCCAAAGAAATAAAAGCAAGTTTTAAAACTTTTTAAAAGAAAAAAAATAAAAAAAAAAAAAAAAAAAAACCCAAAAACACAAAAAACAAAAAAAAAAACAAAAAAAAATAAAAAAAAAAATGGTTTTAAAAAAAAAAAAAAAAAAAAAAAAAAAAAAAAAAAAAAAAAAAAAAAAAAAAAAAAAAAAAAAAAAAAAAAAAAAAAAAAAAAAAAAAAAAAAAAAAAAAAAAAAAAAAAAAAAAAAAAAAAAAAAAAAAAAAAAAAAAAAAAAAAAAAGAAAATAAAAGCAAAATAAAAAAAAAAAAAAAAAAAAAAAAAAAAAAAAAAAAAAAAAAAAAAAAAAAAAACAATAAAAAAAACAAAAAAAAAAAAAAAAACAAAAACAAAAAAAAAAGAAGTACAAAAAAAAAAAAAAAAAAAAAAAAAAAAAAAAAAAAAAAAAAAAAAAAAAAAAAAAAAAAAAAAAAAAAAAAAAAAAAAAAAAAAAAAAAAAAAAAAAAAAAAAAAAAAAAAAAAAAAAAAAAAAAAAAAAAATAATAAAAATAGAAAAAAAAAAAAAAAAAATAAAAAAGAAAAAAAAAAAAAAAAAAAAAAAAAAAAAAAAAAAAAAAAAAAAACACGAGTTGTCTATTTTTATATATGATGACGGAAGAATGTCGGTGGGAATTTCCATGGAGGCCGCTCGACCGACAAAGGCTGACGAGTCGTATGTTGGAAAAGTCGGTCTATAACAAAATTTTGTAACAAAATTTACAGCCCGTCCACGCCGATATTTCTACGTTATTGATATACGAAGTAAACAGGCTGTTTTCGAACAAAGTAGAGGAAAATTGCGGAAACAAAAGAGACACTGAAATCCAAGCAGAATTTGGGGGGAAAAACAGATAAATACCGATTGTTTCCAAAAAATTTTGAATCTCTTTTTCGTGAATATCTTGTCCGCTTTTCATTAAATCTCAATCCTTCCATTTAGAGTCTTACAAACTTAATTATTTAAAAAATGTAAATATCAATATTATCTCAATGAAACTATGCTGATAATATTCATTATATAAAAACCCTTATAAAAACAAAAAAAAAAAAAAAAAAAAAAAAAAAAAAAAAAAAAAAAAAAAAAAAAAAAAAAAAAAAAAAATAAAAAACAAAAAAAAAAAAAAAAAAAAAAAAAAAAAAAAAAAAAAAAAAAAAAAAAAAAAAAAAAAAAAAAAAAAAAAAAAAAAAAAAAAAAAAAAAAAAAGTTTCTTCGATGAGTGGAATGTTTGCCTGAAACTAAATAATCTATTTTATCGCCTCTTCAAAATGTAAAATTGCTAGGGAAAGACAAAAGCTCAGAAGAGAGACCTTTTCGGTACAACTCCACGAACGAATAGAAAACGGAATTAAACGGGATTTTATAAATGGCATACAATTCGTTTTTAAAAATATATTGACTTTTATATAGAGGAAAAAGAGGAAACTAAACATTTTTTTTATTTATCATTCCTAAATCAATACATGCAAGTAAAGTTATTCTATATTATTGGGAGAGAAGAGGAGGGGAAAAATTATAATATTTTTTTGTTTTTTTCAATTTAAGGGAGGAAAGGAAGGAGGAACAGACAGAAACTGGAGGTGAAACAAATTCTTGGATAGAAAAATCAATATATTTTTTTTGTTTCTGTCAAAGATGATTAAAAAATTTTGTTTTAAAAATATAACATTTATCAAAGCAACTCAGACTAACGAGACTTGCTATAACTATATAATTGTTCATATAAAAGCTAGCGAGCGAGCGCTATAGCGTAGGGAACAGACGAAAAATTCTGAACTGTATAGCGAGAGGCTACTCGTTAAAATTTTAAATGTTATAATCAAATATGTGTCGCATATATATTAAGACTCCTTTCCTTTTTTTTTCAAACACCTATTTCTCGTAGTCTAAAAATTTTTTTCTAATTGTAATATTAAAAAATGATCAGAATAAAATATTAAGAAATGTAAGCATCTACGAAGAAAAGAAAATAATTGACCATCAAAAGGCAACACTTTCTCTATAATCTTTCCCTAGTACTCGAAGGACAGAAACGTCCTGTCAAAAAAACCTCAACCAAAACCTGTGCAGTGTCACCCAGTAAGCGCCCTCTATTGGGCAACAACAAACAACAACAACAGTTCTCATACGGACCCGTATTGATCTGGTCCCCCAAGCAGCCACTGACCAATCAGAGCAACAGAGCTATCACGATGATAATTAGGGAAAGATCCAAAAAAAACTGTAATGATTACATAGGAAGGGTAGGGGAAAAAGGATTAGGAATATTCATTTTGGATGATTTAATTGCTTTTCCAAAGAGAATTAAGACTTGCACAATATTATCCGTGAATTACTGATATCTGGAGCATTTTGAAATGAACACAAAAGGTTAATGCGATAGTCACCGGTAAAAGATCCTTATAATGTTAAAAATATTTTTCTCGTCCTACAAATTACAATCTTTGACTGGAAACATTCATAAATCTCGCCTTTGGAGCCTGTTTACAACTCGTTGCCATCATTAACCACGCGCTTAAGCTGACATTCTTAAAGTAAGCGGCCTCACAAACGGAGACAAAACACGAAAGACCGAAATATAAAAAAAAAAAAAAAAAAAAAGAGCTGTTAGAGGAAAAGTTGAAAAAAAAAAAATACGGATGGAACCAAGTATTACTGACGAAAATCTTTACACCTGGTGCTTGTAATTTATAACCTGTCTTAGTTACGAGCCAGATTTTATGACGTTGTCTTTACTCCTTTTTCTAATTATGCCTTTCTGTTCTTTTCCTCCCTCTTCTCCAGTCCTGTGTATAGTTATTAATCAGGCTCAGAAGAAAGGCCTATTAAGTTTTGGGGAAAAGACTTACTGGATTGATGTTTGATAACTATCACAAACACACGCGATCTTCACGTATGTTTGTGAGGGCAGTCATTTCCTTGACTCCGCGGATCTACCAAAGTTCTAGGGCTGAAAAAAGTGTAACGAGGAATCTTTTGTAAGGACCAAGGAGCGGCAGCATTTGCATTAGGAGGGTATGTTACATGCTACTCTGTCCTTAGAGGGGTTATGCATACCTCTGCAAGAGGCTATTTGCCAACGAATCCCGTGACCAGACAATCGGTCTCATGCATTACAACCTTCAATCTCTGGTGGAATCCTTCATACTTTATAACCGGATTTATTGCTGATCAAATTTTAATCGCTTTGGCATCTCTTCCCCTTCTTCGGGAGAAACAGACGCCAGAACGAGAGTCTCAGTCAGCCCTCACACGAGAAAGGGTTATATACTCACACCGAGAGTATTGGGATAGAGCCTCATAGCGTCGAGGGTGCCCCCTACAGAAATATGTTAGATTCAACCAAAGCCGCAGGTCCTGGCTATTAGGGATAGGAAATTAGCATTACTCTTATCTAGTTAGTCTGTGTGGAATACTGAATAGTGCTAACGTTGATATATGCCTATCCATTACTTATCCATTGTTTAATGAAAATCATCCTTGTATTGTTTATCTAACTTGCACAAATAAACCAACTACGAGGGAAAGTGCTCTAATTACCCCCCTTTCTATGACTGTCGAAGTGATTCGGCCCAATATATATATATATATTACCTATTAATATATATATAAATATATATATATAATATATATATATATATATATAATATATATATATATTATATATATATGATATATATATAATATATATAAAATATATATATATATATATTATATATATATATATATTTATACTTATATTACTATAACATCCACTTACTATAGTATATATATATATATATATTATATAATAGTATATATACTATTATATTTTACTACACTTTATTATATATCTATATATATATACTTATATATATATATATATTATATTATATAATGATATATCCACTAATATTGTATGTGATATGATATATATATATATATATATCCATTATATATATATATAATAATAATAATACTATTATATATATATATCTGTACTCACTCTACTTATTAACTTTTTTGAGTCATAAATAAACTATCAGAAAGCCTATATATATATAATATATAACATATATATAAAATAAAATCTATACTATATAAACACCTAATATATATATATATATTCTCAATATATATATAATATATTAAATCACATAAGCTAAAACACTATATATTATATATATATATATGTATATCAATATATATGGCTATTCTATATATATTATATATTATACTTATATAATATTATATTAATTTATATATACCTATCATAAAACGCCGTCGTTATGCAATATACCTAATTGTAATATTTATGATGTACTATATATATATATATTAATTTAACAATATATATATATATTTATCTTTTACTTCTCATCTTATTATATATATAACTCATTATTATATATATATATATTTACTCAATTAATTAATACGACTATATATTCATATATATATTATATATATAATATATATGTAAATCAGTCCATTAGATTCAACATCATATCCATATTAGTAATCTTACCATCTGATGTTAATTAATGCTCAACCTCTTTAGCAGAAGTAATATCATCACCAATTTACAGTTCCTAATTCTATTAATCGATATAATAGCGAAACCTATTAAAAACTAAAAACTCCCATGATCGAACTAACAAAATTTTAATTTTTTATCAGCAATTTTTTTTTCTTCCCTAAATGTGAACCAAACACTCATAATTTTAATACCTCACATGATCCACGCCATATTCCGAGTTAATTTTCCATTGACAAAAGATTTGCAATTCGTTAATCCCTCTTACCCTAAAATATATAAGGATACTATTGTTGATCTCATCCAATCCCTCGGAACAATATTCATAAATAAATATAGTAAAGTTACTTAATAAAATTGTTTGAAAAATAATTCTTCTAATTTATTGAGTTAACCACAACACAATAGCTCCCTCCATTGCTTATCCCTCAACACTTCATTAACTATCCGCAACCTCCTAAAAAGTATTATTCAAGTCTCACACTTCCTATCTCCCCCAAAAATAGAATTCACATTACACATCTCCAAACTATAAAGCAGAAAATACAATAGATATAGTATACTCTCACCGATCACCCTTTCCACTATAAGATGGCATCTGTTAGCTGACAAAATCAGCTTCCACTCTTTTTTACCATCTCTTTCTTAAAAACTTTCTTAGAAATTTCACCTTATTCAGTCCCAAACAAAACATCAGAAATATAATATTCCCATCAAAAGACGGCGAGTTTCAAATTCATTATTTTGAAGATAAATGTCTTAAAATGTTGTACTATCCAATCAAAAGACCCTCCCTGCCTCCTTATAATCCCTCTGACAATTTAAAACCTCCCTCTACATAATTGATACAATCACACAGTTTGTTAACCATTATTCCAGCTAACAAAAACTCTACAATCTAAGAATTTTCGTCTGAAGATTTAAGATAAGCTTTGGCTTGCACGAAGGAATGAATATGGAATCTCAGAAACGGATGCTTTGAAAAGAATGATACATTTGCTATCTTTCCTTTGGAGAAAGGATTTTCTTTCTAATATATAATAGTAATTATATTACATTATAAAATAATATAGATATATATAATTTTCAGATATAAAACATTGTAAAGTAATGGTAGACACCTTATATATAAAAAATATATATAATTATACATATGTGTTATTATTATTATTTTTCCAATAAACTATAATATCATAGTAATATTATATATATCAATATCAGCGGACCTTATTCCAATAACTTATTTTAACTACCTCTCATGCCCTCATTCCTCCTCTACCTGCCATCAATCCCTCCTCCTCTCCTCTCTCTCTCCATATTCTCCTTCAGAGATATAAATATTAACCTACTAAAAAGATCTTACTTCTTAATAATTAAATACTATTAAAATACTCACTAATAACCGTATTTATTAATCGAATATATAAAATCTATAAATTTAAATATACTAATAGTTGTTTTATACTATTTATATATTATTCATAGATGTATACTAAATATAAAATTACACCAACTGTATTTATTTGTCTAGCATAATTATTTTAGTATTTATAAAATTTCAAATTAATAAAATAATCAGAAATAAAACCTATTAGATTACTAAATTAATTTGCGTAATTTTTGTATGATTCACTTAGCTCAAACCATAAAATCTATTCGTTATCATGCGATACTTACCAAAACTCTGATATGATAACCTATAGGTTCCAATGTATATGGAAACGCTGCTTAATTGAATTATAGGCATTATATTTCATCTATCAATTCTATATTTCATGAGAACATTTATTACTACTTTCATTATTTTATTTTTATATCTTTACATTTATTTATTAACTAAAATATTATTTGATTTATTCCTGTCTGATTCTAAACACTGAAATCGTTAATATTAACCAACAATTATAAATCCGAAAACTATTAAAGATGCCATTCTAAAAAATTTCCAATAATATACTGAATTTATGTGTCCTCTAATCTAGTGTAACTTATTTATACCAAATATAAAAATCTAACCCATCCATAATTCACTATGGTTACTTAATCATTCTCTATTTAATGCGGAAAGGTCAATTATTTTCAATATTTATCAAAAACATAGCATAATTTACAAATCCATGATTAAAACCCTTAATGGCATCACCTAAATGGTATCTACGCGCACACGAGCAATTCTTACTACATAAGTATTATTTATGAAAAACATTATATGGATGAAAAGATTTTAAAAATTATGCTGATAATATTACAGGCGTCATGTCGAAATAGTATATTGCTAGGCTAACTTTATTAAATTAGTTGATTATGTGTTACCTATATATAATAATTAATATTAATATATTATATAACAAATATATATATATAAATCACAGGTAGAAATATAAGTTATTATTATATAATATAAATAAACGTATATAATATGATTATAATGATTATTACTAGTGTAATTTATATTATGTAAAATAGAAAAATTAATATAATTTAAATATAAATACATAATAGTGCTATTAATATATAATATATATATATATATATGAAAATAAGATTTAAAGTTTAATACTGAATCAAGAAAGATGAAACTATCGTAATTGAAAGTCTAATTCAAAAGAAGAAAGATGAATTTTAATCTATATATCAAAAATCGATCCCGAAACGATTAGTTAACTATGTGTTCTTTCATGGTGTGTAATTTGAGGTTTTTTCGAATTTCTAAATGGTCATATGATATCTTACACCTCGAAATTTATAAAATGAACTTAGTTTCAAGTTGTTCTTTGTTTACTGTCCGAGTGTACTAATCATAAGTAAATCGTTTTCAAGTAATTTTTTTATTATTTATTTATTATTTAGTTATTTATTTATATAAATTCTTTGTGAATATTAAAACTGTTATTTATTTTAATACGGAACAAAAAAAATGATGCAAGTAATATGAAAGTTTATTATTAAACATAAAAGAAAGTAAAGTATAAGATTTAATATATATAGAAATATAATGATGAATAACTATAAGTAAACTCAATATAAGTAAAATCTACTTCGTGAATTATAAATTTCTATCAAACGACTTAACACGTTAATATCCATCTCCGCTCAATTATTGTATATATGTTATTGTTATCTTCCGAACTTTCTAAGTGTTTGGTGTTAATCTGACTCAGATCCATGATCTTTTTTGTTTTAATGTATAGATTTTAATGAATAGCAAGATTTATGTATTTAATAACATTAGTTCTAATTATTAACATTGGCATTATAATATTATATAATTAATCCTTTAATCTATAAATAATAGATGATATAATCGTGTTAGATAAAATATTATCTCTAGGTCTATTAAAGAATTAGAATAAATTTCAATTTTATATATATATAGATATACTTATATATATATATCTCTGCATAAAAGTATAAAAAAAATAATAGAAATTTTAACTATATTTATATACAATAGAAAATATATGTTATATAATATTTTTTAAAAGGGTAATGTCAATTATTTAAAATTGCAAAAATAATAAAATGTATAATTTTTATCTTATAAATTATGATTATTAATCTCGTTAGCTGTAGCATAACTGAGCGGTCCACGAAGTCGCCTCTGTTAATTAATTTAAGATATATTAATATATATATATAATTTATATATATATTATTATATATTATAATATATATTAAAGTAATATTAATATATATTTATATTATATTATAATATATATTATTATAATATATTATTATATTATTATCTATTTTTTATATATTTTATTATATATAATAATATTAAATGTCAATATATACATCTATTACATTAATGAATAAATCTTTATGTATAGTTAATCATATATAGATTATACCATTAAGCTATATATTATATATATATTACTATATTAGTATATATATATTACAATATATGATATATATTATACTATATATATATTTCTAATTTAAAATTTATTTACGTTGACATAAGCTATAATGATAAATTTATTGTCAGAGAACTTAATGAAGGGTTAAAATCACTAAATATTGTGAGTAAATTTACATATATATAATATATATATTATAGATATATAATATAATTATATAATAATAGTAGACTCAAATTATGTCCTATTTCAAGGGATAAAATGTAGTGTAACGGAATCACAGATCAATATTGCTCCTAATTTAGTAAGTGGGATTAAATACTGTTGTCTCGACTCCATAAAATAGCTCGGTTCGACCAATAAAATGGCAATGTCGACTCAAATTTGTACATTTATTTTGAAGCAAATATATATCGTTGTCAGTACCTTGTGTTTCTTTCTTCATTTTGTGAAATCGTGTCGTGACCATATTATGAGATACTCATATATAAATTTATCATTATCGAAAGTAATTATAAATATTAAGTCTGGATATATTATCTAATATTGAAGAATTAAATTACAAATTTACTTATTTGATATTATATAAACTAATATAAGGATAATACCTATAAGTGTTAAGATTCATTAGCTGTAAATAAGTTCAAAGTAGGACGGGTCTCTCGGCCTGCCTCGGTGTATATTAAATGATCGGGGTAGCGTGACTATTTATTCCCCCCTCTGTACACCCGTGCCTTTATATGCCCCCTATAATCTGAATATGTCTAGCTCTAATTAATCGATATATAGTCTGATATATCGTGAACTATCATGATCAATTTAACGATTATTAATATGTCGTAACGATTTGGATCACCTATTATGTGAAATGGTATTGTACGATACTCAATAAAATTCTGTCGTACCTAAATCCTGCGACGCTTTAGGACATACCTATCGGATAATTTTTATTATTGGTGCTTGTCGCTGCGATGATTTCTTCCTGTGCGAAAATTTGGGCTAGATTCCAAAATGTGTGTGCTATATACATATTATATATAGTATGTGTTAGTGTTATGCTAACGCTAAGGATTTGACTTAAAGGGTGTTCGTAGGTTATAACTCTATATTATAATTCTAAGTCAGTTTTGCTCAATGGCTCTTTGTAATCAATATAACCCTATCCATAAATTTACTCTTAGTTTGGTATCATAGTTTATCATAGAAGCTAACTGCATTACACAGTCCAATAATATTATTTTTGTTTTGGCATAATGTATTATTATGAGCCCACTTCTCGAATATACCTGGCCTCACAGCCATCCACACCATATTTGTGAGGATGCATAACTTTCTGAGAATGAATAATATAAAAATTAATATGTTTCTTTGTGTTGTCAATTTTTCATTCTGTTTATGTAGTATTTTGTATTAATGTATTAGTATTTCAAACTGTACTCTGCTTGCCTTGCTTTTGATCTATTATTCTAAATCCATCATTCAATAAACCTCGACTTTAGTGTTATATATATCATATTATTTTGTATATCTCGGATAATAGCTAGATTTGATCATGTATAATTACTAGATATATTCGAATATACTTTGTGAGCCAACGGGTATATTTACACGCAATGCTATTAAGGCAAAGTTGGCAATTGGATTATTTTTCTCGGGTGGAGTTCTCTGGAAAAAGGGTTTGTTTTTTTATCTGTCTGGCAAATAGTACTTTCGAATTTCCCCGGTGATATTGTTATATTTAAGTTTATTATCATTTACATCTAGTAATCTACCTCTAACCCGAATGGCTATATTAATTAATATTGAATATATATAATCTATATATTTATATTATATAGTTTCTCTCTTTGCCTAGTTATTCTTTGAAACTTCCATATTTCTTTTACTATCTAAGTGCTGCAGTGAATACGCTCAGAATAAACATCTCCCACATAAACCCACAACGCAATTAACATACGAAGACAATATCGTAATTACGATATAAATCATAGCAATTTTTTTTATCATATAAAAATAATTAATCAAATAACATTTGTTCTGCTCTATTTGGATTAGGATATAAGCGAATATCCCGTAAACCTGTGAGATCATGGCATATCTGCTACACGCTCTAGCTAAAAAAATACACTCATCTCAGCCAACCGAATCTTATGTCATCTCACTAAATAAACCTCCTCTACAGAGAATTATATGGATAAATTGACTCTTCGCATAATCCTGATTTAGTATAGATTTGTTTTGACTAGATATGCTAAACCCTGAGATCACGCAACTGTTCTTCTATGGCGCAGGCCAAATAGGATACACCAAGAATTCGCTCTTTTTTTGTGCTTACTTCTCCTCCAATTAATACACTCAAGTGTTTTTTATGAATTCTGTATACTTTCATCCTATCGACGATTATAACAAATTAAATAAATAGCATTGGCACTTATAACTATGTAGTATTACGCTGAGCTAGACTCTGTAGCACTTCTTTTTCTGCTCCCCTCTGTATATATATAGTTTAATCCTTTCTATTTTTTCTCTCCTGTATTCCATAGGCGTACTAACCACTTATCTTATCTCCGTGGAGACGAAAAGTTCAGAGGTATATCTCCGATGATCTATTCTATGGTGTAATTAATATATATACCTTCACTGTAATCCCAAGCAATTAAATAGTATTATCAAGTAGGGTAGTACTTTTCTTTAAGCTTCATTTATGTGTCCACTTTCGATGCAATATTCATTTTTGGTACTTCATACAAATTTAATATCCCCTGTACCTCACTCTTTTCTTCTCTTCACCTCTTCCTAGCGAATATCGTTTCCTATATTCTGTACGACATTGAATTACAAAAGAGCTTTAATTTCTGCATTCGTGTACAGTATATTTCTCGACAAAGATTAATCTCGAGAAAACTGCAAAGATTTTACGCTCTGCTCTCGGGCGTGGAGTCTGATATTTTAGCGAAGCGCGGTATTGCAGATGATACGGCTCAAATAAGGTGTCCTCTCGCGTATAGCAAGCTATGTTTGCTATGTGTGATAGTGTTAGTTATTCTTGATGTACATAATGACTCTCATATGACTGAACGCATGAAGTCTATCAAACGCTGGTCTATATGAATGCTCATCACATCATAGCTTGCTCTCAACTATCACGCGCCAATATGGGAAATAGCCATTCAAAATATACGACGCTGATTTTATAAATAAACTATGGATTTGTAGTATAGTGAATCGCAATTTGTTTACATTATGCTATTTATAAACTATACTCAAGGTGATATTTTAAATTTTATAAAGTTCTCTACGGTACACGCTTTCAATTTTTAGAGGTGATACAACTATATTGAATCTGAAGTGTTTAATATAACCTCTAATATAGAACATTATACTAACTAACGAAATCAGTGAGTCATTATAGATACGTTCTCTGGGGTATTGAGCTATAATATCATATAAGGGTTACCTCGATATTTACTATACTATTTAGCGGACTAATTTTAGGAGCAAAGTCGCTCCCCCGGCCCCCCTGCCCCCCTGTTACCCTCCCATGCTTGCTGGATATTTTATTAGAAAGACCTGTTATTACTTCACACAGATATTGCTTTTGTTTATTTAAATTGCTATGGATTATATATATGTATATTTGATAAATATTTTTAACTACAGAACGTAAACTGCTATCAGTAATAATGGTAAGGGCCTGTAAATATATTTACTTATATATAACTGTAGAATATTAATATAACTCAGTCCGACTTTAGCTCAGTACGTACCTTATTTCTATGTAATTAATATATATTTAATAATCATAGTTAATTATATATTATATTAATATATGTTATTATTATATATTAATATATATATATTATTATTAATATATTATAATTTTATATATATATATATATATAATATTATTAATTATATAGATTAATTATTTAATATATATATATTATATAATATATATAATATATTATTAATTATATATATTATATATTATATGTATATATTAATATACTATATTAATATATATATTATATATTAATATAATATATTATTATATATTATATATGGTAATTACGAATTGTACAGAGTATTTATCATATATAGTATAGGTTAGAGTAGCTAACTTTTCGTGAAAGCTCTCAATCAGATTTTTTAACCTATCTCCTTTTGGGTACATTTGGTTTCAAGGTACTCTCTCCATATGTAGATCTTCATTCTAAGGCTTCTTTGTACTACTATAGTAAGATAATTTTTCCTATGTAATTATACACATATCAGACCATGATAACAACTTACTTAATATTACGATCATAATTATCTATTTATTATATATATAATAATATATATATATAATTATTATTTATATACCTAGTGAATAAAGGTGACATCTACTATTATTTATTAGACTTATGTGAAAATGCACAATGCAGCCCAAAACTGTTGACTTAGATTAATTGGTGATGGAATATAAAAAATATAATATAATAATATATAAATAAATAAAGTATAGATTAAAATATAAGAAATTATTATATAATTAATTAAAAAAAAATAATTATTATTATTATTAATTATAATATATATTATATATAATATTCTATTTATTATTATATATATATATATAATATTATTTATATATATATAATTATATTCATAATATAATATAATATATATTATATAACAACTCATTCCACATCTCCTCACATTTAATTTTATTCACTTAATGATTATTTAACGTAAAATTATTTTTAAATACTTTTTATTATTAAATAAATAATTAATCATATATATTATATATATTATTCTCTCTATTTGATAGAATCCTCCTAGCTAATTGGGTTAGTATTACCCTATCAATTTCATTTAATCTAGGGCAGTATTCCTTCTATATCTTTGAAATCCTGAACACCTCCAAGTCGTCGAGAGGTCTATAACCATCACGAGACGCACTCTCGCGGAGTCAGAGCTACTCAACGCGTCTATACTCACCGTACACCTTTCACACTAACAACAGTATTGCGTTCATACTTTAAATGAGCATACAGTTTTAATATATCTATAATTGACATAACTTTGGTAAGTGTATATACTGTGTGAGTTAAATTTAATGAATAAGCTGGTTATCTTTGTCTGCCATGTTTCAAACTTGGTATCACTCCTCCCAATATTACATATTTTAAGAGCTGCGAATGTTAACGATATCCTTAATTGGCATTTTGCCCTCTGTTGTATAATCAGTGAGGTTAACCTAAGACAGGTGTACTAATTATATTATACCATCATTGGAATCAAGTATTTGTAATTAACTTATTTGTGACTATTAATAATGCTCTGTGCGGTATCATATATATAATATTTTGCTATGTTGTGTTATTAGTATTACATAATTATTTATGCCTCTTGATCAAAGATTTTCATAATGTGATTTTAAGTTTGAATGATAAATAATCTTATGATTTTAATAAATTGCAGTGAGTCAAACTTGAATAGAAAATAATCTTGACGCTATAATTATAATATCATTTGTGATTGCTAATAGTTGCTCATTAATTAAATGTAATATTATTATAATTCCACTATAGTAATATAAAAAAATAATTAATAAAAATTCCCAAGGGTGGAATTTATAATTCTATCAATTTTATACTTTAGAAAGGGTTATTAATAATATATTATTAATTATAGCACATTCAATATATAAGATTATGTGACACTCAGTTAAGAAATAAATTGTTGCGTAGTAATAGTTTGATTACTCAAGCAGTGTTGTGATAAGTTCGCTTATTTAGGTAGTCAGACTATCGCGTAGTCTCGTAGTACACTGATAAAGTAGATTTGACTTCACATTCAATTATATATTTATATATTAATTAATATATATATATATATTTATAATAATATTAATTAATCATATATATATATATTATATACTTAATATATATTATTATATATAATTATATTATTATTATAATATTAGTATATATTATTTATATTATAATCATAATATATAATTAATTAATATTATAATATTAATTATATATTAAGTCATAATTTATGATATTTATAAACTAACGAACACTCATATGAGTAGTACCGTTATAAGTATTCAGTATAATCTCGGATTTCTCTCGGCCTCCTTAGGTGATAACGAACTTAAGATGGGGACTTTATCGATCCTCCATCTCCTTTAGTCCTCCAATTTCGAACTTTAACTCATAGAGCTTACTAAATACTTGATATTTTAATGAGGTAATATATACTGTTTTAATTAAATTTCCATTAGTGGGCATACGAGTTTATATTATACTCTGTAATGGTTAATGTTAGGTACAGTAGGTGAGACTGAAAGTCACTTGTACGCTACCATCTTAGAGTAATAATTCGATAAGAGTAATCCTCCGTAGGCATTATGGTTGTTTACTCAGTTATGTTTTAATTATCATATATTAAACATTTATATTAATTTTATATATTATATATATATTAAATATTATAAATTAATTATATATATATTAATTATTAAATTAAAGGGGTATTCCGTATTATGTAATTTATAAGGGTAATAATATTTACTGGCTCAGTGATTATTTAAATTTGCATATTGATTTTTAATAATTTCAAAAGTATAGTGATTTTTTGAACTTATTTATTTTTTTATAATAGTTATTTATTATAAATTTGATACATAGTTTTCTTAGAAGCATATTTTTGGACCCTTTATTTAGTTTAATTTTGAATTTTTTTTCAGGTCGTTTTTCATACATTAATACTATATATCGAGTCACTTTATGCAGTAAATTCATGCTCTTCTCAACCTATGAAGAAAACTTTTATTTAATAAGTTTCAGTTAAACATCAATGTTTCTATTTCTAAACGGATTTAGTAGTGTGCACTAATGAACGATTACTTAAATATTAAGTTTATAGTTCTCTTAACATAGTTTTTAACATACCTATTTACATAGGGCCATATAAATATCAGATAATATAATGGATAAATAGTTAACGATTTAAGGTGGTTTAAAGTAATTAATAATTAAAAAATAAAAAATAAATAAAATTATGTTTGTTATTGATAATACAACAATGTAGAATGTACGTTTGGCATATATTTAATAATAGTAGGAAGGAATTTATAGTGCAAATCCTATATTAGGTATAGGTAAAAAGTTTGTTTTTCGATGATTAACTTTAAAAAATATTATTATATTAAATAGAATTTAAATAGGCTTCATCTCGCTAAAATTTTCACAGTCTTTATATCAACTACAGCTCTGCCAAGAAAGTGTTCAACGGGAAATAATTCCGACTTGTTTATATGGCAGAACTCACGCCTGCTTATGAATTGGCTCAATCTTTACTAACTTCGACTCATAGTTCAAAATGCTCAACTTGAGTCTAGTAGTGCTTTTAAAATTATGGTTTGCAATAATTTGCTTTAGTTATAACAAATTAAATAAACATCTTTGCTAGTTTAATCACTTGTATCAGAGGAGCTAGTGAAATACACTTTGTAAAAAAAGGTATCAGTCATTCCGTGTTAAATACATATTATAATCTATAATATATTTATATATATTATTATAGTATATATATATAATTTTCATATATAATTTATATTATTTATTATTTAAGACCTATATTTAATTTTATACTGTATTAAGATATCATATCAATTTTTATATAAAATACATTTACAATTTAATTTATAATTTATTGTTATATTAAATTTTCATATATTTTCACTATGTATAAAATATTAACACTAAATCATGTCTTCGGGTGAACCTCAAAATAAATATACAGAACATGATAATTATCTGTTTTTTCAAAATTACTCCCAGAATTTTCATATCCATCACTCAATTTATTAAACTTCAATTTTATTAAGTTGTATGTAAAATTTGACATTCTGAACAAAACGAACTGAACCAAAAGTTTGTGCGGAAACTCAAAGTCATTTCCTTGCTTTATGAATAAAATTATTCAACATTTTTTTCAAATTTTCAAAAAATTGTGATTTGGTGGTTTTTTGGTAACTTTTTGTTTCCAGGTTATTCTCGGGCAGAAACTGACAAAGAGAACGCATCTATTACAGATATGTCCCAGAGCAGCTTTTTATACAAATATGAATAGGGCCAAAAATTTATTTAACAAGTAGAAACTTACCTACATATAAGAGAAGATCTGTTTCCATTATAAAACATGATTTATGAATACATAATTGCTTAGAAATCTATGCAAACACTAATATTTTATTTCTGGAAATACAAAATGATCATGTAAAAATATATAATTATATATATATAATATTTACTATATACTATATACTCATATATATTTATATATATATTATATAATATCTATTATTATATATACTCATATATATAATTATTAATATATACTAATATATATATATATATATATATTAATATATATATATATCATATAATATATTATATATATATATATATATCATTATATATATATATATATAATATAGGTATATTACTATATTAATATATATTATATATATAGAATATATATTATATTATCGTTATACTATATATATACTTATATATAAGCCCGAACGGGGTACGAGTGGAAGCGTTCACACCTATCGGGTGTTAAGAAAGAAAACCATACTTTTGAACTGAAGGAAACATGGATATTTGAAAAGTTAAAGACACCTTGGGTGTTTAGCTACCATTTCTTCATACTATAAATAATATTATATCATCTAACTCTTGATATACCCATGCAAAAGTAGTGCCTTGGACAAAGTAGCATGGCCTGATACGAAATGGAGGGGAAAAATCCTCGATTTCAACCGTACATATTTTATCAGGTAATAAGCGGTCTCTGACAGAAAAAACTAATGAGTTTTGAAACCAAACCGGGGCAAAATTGGAAAGGTTGGGGTACCCCCAATTGACCATTAACAGCTTGAGTTTCTATTACTTCCTATAAAAATTTGGATAATTGGAGGGATAATCTTGTTTTACCTCTGAAAAATTCTTTTTTTTGTGGGTACCGATGGAGAATGGTATACATTATATCCCTGTCCATTTTTCCTTCCAAAAATTTATAACCAACCATTATTATATATTATATATATATACATATTTATATACTATATTTATGTATATATTCAACCCTACCTGTGTACAATTATTTTGCCAATAAAGTGCTTTTCCATTCTCCCTTGTTTTTTCATTCTCACCCCAAAAAAATTTTTTTGGGTAAGAATGGAGAATGGTATTTATTCCATTAGGGGGTAAGAATGGAAAATGGTATTTTTCCCTTAGAAATATAAATTATAAAAATTATATTAATGTATTATATAATATATATACATGTATATATACCCTACCTGTGTACAATTATTTTGGCAATAAAGTGCTTTCCATATCTATCCCCCCTTGTGTTTCATCTCTCTACACCCAGAAGGAGAAAAAATGAAAGTCAGTTTTAGTCATAACTTTTTTTCTAAAGAATAGTAAAAGATAAAATTTTCACAGTCAATTATAGAGCATATTGGCCGTTACTCATTTTCATGTATTGAACATTATCAGTATGACATTAACGGTTTAGTGATTATGACCTTAAAAGTTTCAAATCCTTCCATTCTTACCCCGTCTTGCGCTAAGTATATATATATACTATATATATATATATTAAATGTATATATATAATATATATACTATATATACTATAATATATATACGTTAATAATATATATATATATACTATAATTATATAAATACTACTATAATACTATATATATATTATGGTAAGTATATGTATATATACTTATATATATATATATTCTTTCTTCTCTTCTTTCTTCACCTTCCTCTTCGGCCCAAAGATTGGGGGTAAGGTGCGTACAAGCATCGGAAAAGAACAAAGCAGTCGGAGAACATGACAAACGTCGGAAAAGAAAAGCCCAGCCTTACGCCCCCTCTTCTGAACCATTAATTAGTGAGAGCTTGTCACCAACAGAAAATCCACCCTAGAGCATATGCGGGACCGCGACGGACCCTCACTTATGGGGGAAATCGTCAATGTAAGGGTTCATCCCTGGCCCAGGTGGGCCACAACCATGCCCCCATACAAAAACCCCGCCATTCTCTTCCTATCATGCACCTTAATCTCGCCTTCTGCCAAAACTTCACATTTCTCTCCTTCATACCATTCGTTCACTGACTCAATTCACTTCCTCTTTCGGTCTCCCAAGCCGGCGAGTCCCAACACTACTCTCCACTATACATCGCTTAAACAACGGCTAATATTCATCTTTTCTCGCACACGACCCAAACACCATCTTCAACATACTTTCATTCTATTCTCTCATTTACCCCTTTCTTCACACCACCACCACTCTCATAATACATTCATTTCCTCACTTTATTTAATTTTTCACACCAGGTAGTCATGCCCCTAGATTGGTTCGTCTAATGCGTATTTTCTTTTCCGCGGCTCTTCCCCTCCTTCTAGTCCTACTACCACCCTATCTAGAACTCTCAGCATGAACTTTAGATCTATTACTCCTTATTCCAGACCGTAGTCTGCACTACCATACAAATAATCACAGGTAACAACATCACCCTCATGTAAGTGACTCTAGGCACTCAGACTTAGTCTCTTTACATTCACCAACGATTTCATTGCACCTGCACTAGCAACCTTCTTGCCATTCACAACTTTCCTACTACCACTCTGCATTATCCGTTCCCTTCATCGATCCCAAACACATACCTAAATATTTATAACATCAGACACTGCTCCAGCTGCCTCATCATACTCGAACATCAACTTCATCATGAGGGACTTCCTCCTCAACTAACCATAACCTTACTCTTATTCTCACGTTTACTTTCAAACCCTTCCTTTTATCATATTCTGCCCAAATCTCTCTACCAATCCTCTCCAAACTCTCTTCAGATTCGCATCACAGAAACCAAATCATCCGCATATAATAGAGCTAGCTGCTCACCCCGTCACTCCCTCCATCTCTCCCTCATTCTACATCCCATTCCTGCCATCCCCACCTCTGAAATTCTTCATAACCCAATCCACATACAAATTGAATAACCAAGGATACATAACACAACCCTGTCTCACTCCGCTATTAATCCTAAAACCAATCACCCATTGACACCATTTATCTTACCACACGACTTCACTATCGTCATAACATTACTTCTGATTCTCCATATCAGAATGCCTACACCAAACCACATATATCACTAATACCTCCATAAAAAAAATATATTACTATATATATATAATATAATATATAATATATATATTATTATATATTAATATATAATATAATATATATATGATATATATATATATAGTATATATACTTCATATATATATATATAGCTTATTATATATATATTATATATTACATAACTATAATATATATATAATATTTTAATATTATATTATAGAATATATATAATATATTCATATATATATATATATATATATATAATATAATATAATTATACTGGTATAGGTATATATATATAATATACCTCAATACATTATATATATATAATTATCATATATATATACCTTATATATTATATATATATATGATATATATTACTCATATAACTTACTATCATATTATAATAGTGAGTACTTAATATATAATAATCACTATTACGACATCTATTCACTTATATATAATTAGATATATATTATATGAGCGGAGTATGAAGTATACCTATATACCTAGTCTAACTCTAATATACTTATCAATACTCTTGTGCTTTATTATATACTATATATACTATATATACTATTATTACTTCATACTATAATATATAATATGTATACTCTAGAGAACGGTTATCTATTAGTACCATTATAGGTATATATATATATTAATAGTATAAATATATACATAGTATATTATAAGTATATTATCATCATTATACTATATAGTATCATATCACTACTATATTATACTAACCTAACAGCGGTGTTACCGTATATTGCTAATAATGTATACTTCCTTGCATAAATATCAGATAATATGTGTATAAACATTATCACAGATAACTGTGACCTTCGTTTCCAAGATACAGGTGATGAACACCTATTGGGGATAAACATAAGTTACAAACAGAAAGCAGTAAACTAAATTTAGAAAAGGTAGATTAACACAAAGCATCATTCGAATTATTTAAATGTATATAAGAAATACATACTATTACTGTCACACGAAGAAAATATACAACCCAAATTAGTACGAAGCAAATGGTGCACAAGGTCTATAACAAATGTTGAAATATTGAGCCACCCCAGCTGGCAATACAGGCCTTATTCGCTCAACTGCATTGATTGGTTGACACGTTCACATAGCTATTTAACACTGTGTAGTCTGTGTGACCCGAATGCTTGTACAAGATGCGAGCTATTGCGAGCCTTAATTCTTGCAGGACTTTCAAACTGTTGCTTACTAAAAACCAAACTGTTTCAGGTGACCCACAAGAAGAAATCCAATGCATTTAGATCTGGAGACCGCGGAGGCCAAGGTTGTGTACTTCCTCGACCTACGCTCCCCTAATGGCGTGGACTATACAGTGTTCAAATATACGTACGCAAGCTAAAACTGCAAATGAGCTCGAGCTCGCCATCGCTGCCGATGATAATATCATTTTCAATCTTAATGTGTATGGGAAAATCTTCCGAGTAGTGTAGCAAGTCATGTTCAATACAATTGGCGCATAAAAACTGTCTCTACGTAAGCCTCCGCTGAGCTAAAAAGAGGACCTATCATACATCTGGTTTGCCAAACAATTCCAACCCATACATTCATGAAAACTGGTGTGATGGCGGCTCTCCAAAACTATTGCATGTGGGTTCTCGTCAGCCCATATGTGATTGTTGTGCGAAGTTCGATTATGGCGTCTCTCTGGCAAAATGCCTCTATCCCGACAATTATTCTGACTAAATGCGTTGAGTACTTGTCCTGCAAGTTCTTCTGTGTGGCATCCATTCGTACACAAAACTACTCTTCGCCAGGAGAAAGCTTGTTGTTACCAAGTGCCTAGCACTCGTGCTCTAGGCATGTTGACTACAAGACGTATCATATCAGCTAAATTTTCTAATTCACCTCGCAAAAAACTGTCTAATATGACTTACATGTAGAATGTGGTGAGCAATCTCTTCTGGTTTACTGTGTACATGTGACTGTCCTTCAAGTTCTTGGACGAACCTGTTTCTTCGACATCTATGGGTGAACTGGCCGAGGTGCTACGTTTCCGATTTAGTAATTTTAAAAACTTTCCTGTTTCTCTCTAAACGTTGATCGGACATTGCAAACATAGATGATTGCATATGAGATTGATCACGTATTAGGGTACATTCTCATAGAGAAGCTTACGGCTATCTAATGAATTTACCGTTCACCACGACCGTAAACATAAATGCATATGGCACATTTCCACTATTCTGTGTATTCATTTGAAAATCATTGAGCAACACTTGACACGGAGCACGGGACTGTATATGATATTCCTTGATGATGATAAATTTTCTGTTGCTTCCTCATTAACTAGGATATTGGCACGTGCAAAATTATTTTAATTATATAACATCACAGACATCTCACAGATAGAGGTAAAAAAAAAAAAATCACTGCTACTGCAGCAGGTATAAACACATGCCAACTTTTATGCTATAGTCGGAGTATATTTGAACCTATCCTCAAAAAATGAAGATATCGTAATTTTCCAGGAACAAGTAGATGAGAGGTAAAGTATTATATATCAATAAGTACCTTTACATTTCTGACACTCGTCTCAAATATGCTCTATTGTCGTTGCAAACTAATGCGGAAGTTACTAAATTTACATCTGGCAAAAAGAGCTTAGTTCTAACTGTAGCCATAAGTGCAACTCACAATTTATAAGTATGATTTTTTTCCATAACATAATAATGTGCATTCTCAATATATTAAGGGCTCCAAGGCTGTAAACGTGACAACGTTATCGTGTTCCTTTCCTATTAACTCTTAGTATAGCTATGAACTCCTCCAGCTCCTGTAATCCAATGGTATGATTGCTGGTAGCCATCCCCTAGCACCTGCTCCCACATATGACCTCCGCCTATAATTCTGGCACTGCTATACTTCGATAAACTAACAATACTTTGAATTGATAAGACATTATCAGCCCCTATATCAACCGCATCGCTTCCCTAAGAACACAGCAGGATTCTCTTAGCGGCTTACCACTTCTATACATGTTGGGCAATGCCCACTATGCCTGACTCCATATTATATAAACATTTCTGCAATTCAAAATGTGCTCCAAAAGGATGGCTTGAATCCCTTAATAATATACTAACACATTAATTGTTGTAGTGTGCTCAGACTAATACAATTAGTGTGTCTCTTTACCTCCCACTGAGCATCTACATAGTTACCTGAAATTCAATGAATCAGTAAACGATAAGCAATTTAGAGCCTGCTTGGTCGAAGAACGAAACATGAATCTAAAGATCTATACCGGTATATTGCAATATGCTCTGCTGTAGAATACCTAAAACTATATTCGGCAACAATACTGAAACACATGCTTTCATTACAGAATAATGCCATCCAACAACATTTAATTCAATCTTTGGACGCCATTCGTCGTTCACGGAATACAATGTGTGATATTATAGTTTGTAACTGTAAATAGATTTATCTTTTCCATAAACAAAGATCTATATACTTCTTGAGGTTTGTTTTACATTTTCATTATTTTACAAAAGTATTATCAGTCAATAGTCTTTGCAAACCTCCTGATGCAGCAGAGGAAACTGTGCCAACTTCTGAACTGGAAGATTATATTCACATCAGGAGCATTTCAATCTACCAACCTACAGGTAACTTGATAAGGTCTTGTTCTTAAAAAAAACTCATAGATAAAGTTAATTCTTTATAGAATTTACTTCACTTGGGCTGTCATACTTATAAATCCTCACTAACCTATATTAGTTAGACCTAATAATTTACGTCTTATAGGTAAAGGCATGATATGGGCTTCGGCCTCCAAGAAATCAACTCTGGTACATTTCAATGCTCCCTGACTGCTTTCGTTCATAACCCTGATATGATAAAAGTCGCACTTTAATTACAAGAATTACTCTCTGATAATTGAGTCGTAAATGAAACACCATATCATATTTATCGAAGCTCTTAACGCATTAGATATACTGGCTATAAATGAAGGCGAAGATACGGAACTAGTATAATCAACGGCGAGGCTAACCTTTACTCACGGTATATTTGATGTACATGTATTACATTTCATTATACGGTTCGTGGTACAAGTCCCTATCACCATGTTAGACAAGATACTTTTTGATGTAAAAAGAAATAACCTTTGATAATTTAAAATCATAAAATTAATAATAAGCAGATATTAAAAATTTAACAAGTTACAAATGATAGTAATCATAACACAGCTAAATGATATATAGTAATAAAAATAATTATAATATGAAAACATAAAATTAGACAAAATAAATAAGGTAAAAATAAAGTAAATAATCATCATACATCACATATATTAAAGTCAAACACCATATTTATGAATTACAATATTTAAACTATATAAACAAGAAATAAATAACATGAAATAAAGGAAAATGAAAAAGCCTAAAGTAAAATAAAATAAAAAAAAATATGGATAAGTCATTATAAATAAAAACATAAAATAAAATTTAAATAAAAAAATAAAATAAGTAAAAATACTCAAAATACTAAATACAGCTATACCCAAATATAATAGATATAACACTATTTTGTGGAAGACTTAGTAATAATATTTAAAACGATAAAATAAAGAAAAGAAAATGAATAAAACCAAAATAAAATAAAATAAAATAAAATAAAATACGAGATACATCATTATAAAATAATATAAAACTTTATAAAATAATACACTGTTATAGCGCACAGTGTCGTAACCTAGGATGGTTCATTTAAATATATCTATTTTAAAAACTGGTCAGCAAAACTATTATATATACTCTCTGAAATTCTATTAAATTTATATACAAGAATTTATACAAACCTTACAATTTAATCGAGATTAAAAGGATTACAGCTGCACTTTCCTAAGATTCTACTGTATAAATTCTATAAAAAACATGATAAAAGATATAAAAAATAATAAAAATAAAAGGGTCTATTCTCTAATCATAGTTCATATCATTTCATTCTTGAGTATCATAAGACCTTAAATATACAAAAGACAATAATATTGAAAAACAAAATATATGTATCATTAATACAATTGTTAGATATCAAAATAGCCAAGACTATATATTTCATTATGATAATTTCACTGCACTGCACTTTTGCACTTAATATTTATTTGCCTTATAAATAATAGCACCTTTCTCAATATTACCAGTGGCTCTATCACTACCACCACTAATTCTTATCCCTATGAATAATATTATTAATTAATTTATATTTATTTATTTTATTATTACACTTTTTTATTCTTACATTATTATTATTATTATTTATTATTATTATTATTATTATTATTATTATTATTATTATTATTATTATTATATTATTATTTTTATTATTATTATTATTATTTTTTTTTTTTTTTTTTATTTTGATTATTTATAATTAGCAGTCAATATAAATATGCTAATTGTTTAAAAAAATTATTCGATGTATTGTAATTTATTTTAATCTATTAATATTACTATTTGGAGTTTTACCTACATAATTATTTCTATTTATCATCCACTATTGTTAATTGTCATTTGTGAAGACATCCTTTTTTCTCTTCTTCCCCACATCTTCCCTAAAATGTATTTTTTTTTTTTGTTTTTGTTCTGAGAGCGGACCTCACCAACTAAAGGGCATATGCCGTCCCTCCAGGCAGACAAAAAACTGCCCTTCAGGCTACCACGAGCTCAAGGCAAGTGAACCCACCTGCACGAGAGCCCGTGGTACTCTCCCAAAATGTATTTAACTTCCTCCATGTTGTGAGATTCAAATAGCCATCTCCCAGCAACCTCATTTAGGTCTTCTGCATGTGGTCTTTGAAGTTCAATGGAGTTAATTCTAAGATCTTCATATTCTGGGCAGATACAAATGAAGTGTATCAGGTCTTCTTCAACTCCACATATGTCACAGTTAATTTCGCCATTTGAGAACCTGTTTCTCCATTTTAGGTTCAAAGTATTGGATCTGGCCCTGAAAAGTATCACTGAGTAGAAGGAGTTGTCGTAATCTGAGCTTTCTTCAATTCCTATTTTCCATCTTCGGTACATTTGTAGACTTTCTTTGCTTCCTATTTCTTCTTTCCATTGATGTAGGTCCCAAGCTTTTACTTTTTCAGCAATCTCTTTCTTGTCAAACCTTTCTATTGCTACTACATGTATATTTGTGCTATTATTAAAGCCTTTTAAAGGTTGAGATGTGGCACGGGACGGGCAATGGAATATATCAGATGTCCCACATAAGTTTCATCACCTTGTATCATGGAAACGAAGCGTTTTCGGCAGAGTTGGGGATTTTTTTGATTTTTTTAGAAAAAATCATTTTTTTATTTTTTGAGTTTTTTGATTTTTTTGGATTTTTTTCAGATTCGTGACGTCACGCGTAAATACCTTATTATATTATATTATACTATAATTATATATATTAGTATATATAATATATAATAATATATATATATATATTCTATATATATATATAGTATATATTATATATATATATATACTATCGTAATATATAATAAACATCCTACAATAAATTATAATAAACTTTTTTATAACTTATTTAATTTTTTAACATTTAAACATTTTTAGTATTATATATAATTATAGTATACTATTCTATAGTATATTATATATAAATATATATAGTAACTATATATATATCAGTGGCGTGCAGTCAGGGCATGCAAGTCATGCTGAGCATGACCAAAGAAATATAGATATTTGCTAAATTCTTATTATATAAAAAAATGCTACAAACTAATATAAAGAACAGAAACAAAATTACGCCAGTTTGTGGTGTTAAAATCTTTAAATCATCTTTTAAAATCTTCAATATTCAAACACTTTCTATTAAACAATGCTAGCAGTTACAGTTTCGTCATGAGAGCATTTAAAATATCTCCTCAAGCGACGCGTTTACGCGGATAAATTTCCTATGTATTAATACATGAGAACCAAAAATTCTGTACTTCCAATAGCATTGACCACCAGATTTTCCACTCGCTATACTCAACGTTTTCAGCAAATCGTCCTCATTATTATTATATATACTTATATATCATATATATATATATATATATATTAATATATATGTTATTTATATATATATATATTATATATATACTATATATATATCATATTATATATATCTAGTATAATATATATATATACTATATATATATTATATATATTATATATTACTATATATCTATATATACTAATATATTATATATATACATATATAATGATAGTAATAATAAAATAATAATAATAATAATAATCAATATATAATAATAATAATAATAATAATAATAATATAAAAATAATAATAATAATAATAATTATATATAATAATAATAATAATTAATAATAATAATTAATAATAATAATAAAATAATAATAATAATAATAATAATATAAAATAACAAAGCTGGATGTTAATTAATTTATGCTGCAAATGCTGTAAGAATGGAAACAAGAAGATAAAACCTGCCAAACGTACAAAGTTATCATTCTCGTATCTAATAAATTATGGGACAACTATATATTTTTCTTACTCAAATTCATTTATAACTTTACAATTAAATCAGTTGGAATATTGGATAATTATTTTGAGGGAAAAAATAATAAATAAATAAAAAAATAGTGAAAAAAGGGGAAAATGTGATTTTGCTCACAGCGAAATTTTTATTTCAAAGTTAACGGCTGAAACGGCATTACTAAGCAGTGACTAAGACTTTAGTCTTCTTCAGAGCTTGGTGAATGGTGAGCTTAGTTACATTTTTTTTGGTGTCGAAATTTTTAAAAGTTTTACGAAATCCTTTCCTTAAGAAATTATAGTGTGCACTGTAAAAAACATAAGAGTAATGGATGCCGCAGAATGTGTTATTGAAGATCTTTTAAAAACAAGATTTAGTATGAGAAGCTTTGAAGAAAAAAATTTAATTATTAAAAATGGAAGATTAACTCCATCATTACCAGACCTAAAAACCAAAGGAAAAACTTTTGTAAGACATTTTCAAGAATGTCATTATGAGAAAAAGAAATGGTTGACTGGGAGTTCAAAATTAAATAGACTTTTTTGTTGGCCTTGTTTGATTTTTTCATCAGAAAAATCTGTTTGGAATGAGGGAGGATACACTGATTTAAATAATTTATACATCAGCATGCAAAAGCACGAAAGATCACAGCGACATATAAAGTCATATTTATTCCTCAAATCCTTCGGATAATTGTACGTTGTGGATGTCTAATGTTGGATGAATCAAAAAGATCTTGATGTCCAACCAACACACATTGAAAGGTTGCTAGAAATTAGAGAAATTCTTCGCAGGTTAATAGATGCGGTCATATTCCTAGGCTGTCAAAGAATTATCTTTTAGGGGCCATAATAAAACAAATGAATCAAATAATCGAGGAAATTATTGTAGAACTCTGCATGTGAGTGCAGCCGTGTATGATGAAAAAGATTAGCAAATCGACTATCAACAGCGAAGCAATGTTTCTCTGAGCTTTTCGAACAGAAATTCAAATGATTTAATTGAATCAATTCAAATGTAATTCTTAGGATGGCACGAAAAAATCAAATTAAAATAAATTCAATTGAGTTTTTACTTGATTTTTTATAAATAAAAATTCATATTTTTTATTTTATTGATTTTTTGACTTTTTGGATTTTTTTATATTTTTTTTATTATTTTTATTTTTTTGCATTTATTTAAGTGTTTTAACTTCAATATAAATAAAAAATAAATAAAACCTATGGAAAAAATGATAAGTTGTTTAATATATTTTTTTTCAATTTTCAACAAACTATGCATTGTAACCCGTAAGTCTGTAACTTTCTTTAGTGCTGCTGGTTTCATTGTTTCCATTGTTAGATTTTGAACCCAGAGCTAGGGCCTAGTGTTAAAATTGAAAATTAATGCCAGATGCAGACTAATTATATATATTGTTTTTGTATGATGTCGTATAATAGATATGTTAGACCAGTATTTGAATATTGTCTACGATTTTAGCATCCCTTATTAAAAATAAGACACTATTATATGCTGAAGATGGCGCGCAACGTAAAAGCAACGAGGAGTAGATTTTTTGGCTTGAGATAAGAATAGGCGTTGAAGTTGTCTAGATAGACATGCCGGCCTTCTTAAAATATCTATTCTTATTTATTACCCTTATTATGGATTGACTGGGACATTCTGAGGCGGCCAATTGCAGCTTCTTAAATTTCATTCAATTTTTATTGGTTGACTTGGACAGTCTAAAAAGGACCATGCGGCCTTCTCAAATATTATTCTTTTTTATTATGAGTTTGCTTGGGACATTCTAGAGGGGCTCATGCAGCTTTTTATAATTATTAGTTTTATTATTAATTACTATTTGGTTGACTGGGACAGTCCTAGATAGCCCATGCGGCTTCTTTAAGTATTATTATTATTTATTATTGATATTTTTCTATGAGTGACTGGCGATCGCATTCTAGAGGGGCCCAATGCGGTTCTTTAATTATTTATTAATTTTTTTTATGTTGACTGGACAGTGTAAAAGACCATGCGGCTCTCTTAGTATTATTAATTATTTATTATGAGTTTGACTGGAATTTCAAGGTGCAATTGCGGTTCTTAATTAATTAATTTTTAATTATAATGTATTATATATAAGTTTATTATTGGTTGACTGGACAGTCTAGAAAGGCTTATGCTGCTTCTTAAGTATTATTCTTATTATTATTTATTATGGTGTGACTGGGACATTCTAGAGGGGCCATGTGCGCTTCTTAATTATTAATTTTATTGGTTGACTGGGACAGTTAAAAAGGACCTACGCTTCTTGTATGTATTCTTATTTATTATGTGTTTACTGGGACCATTCTAGAAAGGTTAATGCAGCTTCTTAATTATTATTCAGATTAATAATTAGGAAGCTGCGTTGACCACACTAGAAGTCCCAGTACAACCCATAATAAATAAGAATAATACAAGAGAATCCGCATGGTCCTTTTTAGACTGTCACAGTCAACATAAAAATATAATAATTAAGAAGCAGCGCATTGGCCCCTCTAGAAATGTCCCAGTAACCCATAATAAATAATTAAATAAGAATAATACTTAAAAGCCGCATGGGCCTATCATAGACTGTCCAGTCAACTAATAATAATTAATAATTAAAAAAATAATAATTAAGTCACATGCGATCCCTCTAGGAATATCCCAGCAACTCATTATAAATCTAACGAATAATACTTATGAAGCCCGCCTTATTGGTCTTTTAGACCTGTCCCAGTCGGCCAATAAAAATTAATATTGGAAGCCACATGGCCTCTAGAATTCCCGGCTCAACCCAAAAAATTAAGAATTAAGAATAATTTTTAATAATAATTAATGTAATTAATAAATAGTATTTATAATTAAGACGCCACATGGCCTACCTACACTGTCCAGTCAATCAAAATAATTAATTAATTAGAATTAATTAATAAAAAGCCGCATTGGCCCCTTTAGAATGTCTCAGTCAATAATTACATAATTAATTAATTAAATAAGAATATAAAATTGAAATTAAAACATGGCCTAATCTAGAACTGTCCCAGTCAAACCATTAAGTAATTAAGGAATAGTTATTCTTAATTATTGTAATTATGGGTTGACCTGGGACGCTTCCTAGATATGCCCATGCGGCTTCTGATATTTATTATTCTTATCTTATTAAATTTTTGTTGGGTGGACTGGGGACAGGTTAACTCTTATGCATCAAGGACCTTTGCTTAATTATAAATAATTCTTAACTGGTCGATAAATTTATTAAATAGGGCCCATGCGGCTCAGAATTATATCGTATTTATTAATTTTTTGTTGGTTGACTGGACAGTCTAGATAGGCCCATGTGGCTCTTAATTATAAATTACTATTCATTTTAATTACATAACTATTATTAAAAATTATTCTTAACATTTCTAAATTTTATGGGTGACTGGACATCTAGAGCGGGACAATGCCGGCTTCGCAATTATTAATTTTTATTGTTGACTGGAAAGTCTAAAAAGGACCATGCGTCTTTCTTAAGTATTATTCTTATTTATTTTGAGTATGACTGGACATTCTAGAGGATCAAATGTGGCTTCTAATATTAGTTTTAATACTTAATTATTATGGTTGATTGGTCAGTTCTAATAGGCCCACTACATCTTCTTTAGTATTATTCTTATTTTATATTTATAATGGGTTGACTGGGACATTCTACAGTGGCCAATGGCCCCGGCTCTTAATTATTAAAATCTTTTTGGTTGACTGGGACAGGTCTAAATAGGACCATGCGGCTTCTTAAGGATTATTCTGATATATTATGGGTTAACTGCGACATTCTAGAGGGGTTCGGCTTTTTAATTATTATTCTAATTATTAATTATTATATGCGTTGACTGGGACAGTCAGATAGGCCCATTGCGGCTTCTGAATATTATTCTTATTTATTAATTATATTGGGATTGACTGGGGACATTCTAGAGGGGGCCAATGCAGCTTTTTATTATTATTTCTTAATTATTAATTATTGTTGGTTTGACTGGGACAGTTTAGGTAGGGCCATGCGCTTCTTAATTATAATTACTATTCATTAATTACATTAAATTATTATTTAAAAATTATTCTTAATCATAATTTTTTTATAGGTTGAATGGGAAATTCTAGATTGGATTCTGCGTCTTCTTACTGTCTTTATATATATACGTATACTATTAAATATAGTATATAGATTTTATTATATACTATATATTCTATATTCATACTGTCATAATTATTCTACCTACATTACCGTACTATAGTTATATATCTGACAAATATTAGTACACGTCATACATGTTAATATAGTATTACTCCACCTTATATATACGTATATATACATCGTATACCCACTATACATGACCTTCAACTAATATGATTCACCTATTGATTATACTTACAGGGCTCACTATAATAATAATATACTATCATAGTATAAGCTATAGTACTCTATATTCTGCGTGACTGCTCAGCGGAAATATCAATAAATCAAATATGAAAATCAAAATAAATATATCAAAAAATCAGAAAAATCAATAACAAAGATCCGAAATACGTAGCCAATCAAATGAATATAATCATAAAATTGATATTATTATTCCCTTAAATGAATATCAAACAAATAACATCCCCAACCCTGATTCTTTGAAGACGATAACATACCATTCTTGAAACTGTTCGATGCAGCAAAATTCAACTTACGCAAATTCCTCCCCTTAGATCTCGAGACCATCGCAGTACCGTATCCAAACTAGTTATTCACACCGTTTAATCCTACTGTTTACTATACCTTACAA
>JABUQX010116616.1:7500-17500 GCA_015478945.1 Trachelipus rathkii | reverse complement strand
GGCTAAGTTATGTTGGTGAGTGAGACAGTCCTCGGTTGTGAATTTAATGCGATGGTGAGCAGCTGGAACAAGCGACTGAGTTTAAATATTTAGGACTTATGTTGGACGAAGGGAAAGGATGATGCCGAGTGTAGTAGGAAAGTTGTGAGTTGCAGGAAGGTGGTGCAATTAAATCCTTGGGGATGTAAAGAGAGCTAAGCTTGAGTGACTAAAGTCTTACATGAGGATGGTTTACCTGTTTAATGTATCAGTAGTAGGAATCAGAGGTATAGGATCTAAGGTAAAATGGTGAGCCAAGTGCCACCCCTTCGAGCCAACCTCACTGTGAGAAAAAATGATAAAATGAGGAACGAAGTGATTACAGAGTTGTATGGTGTGAAAAAAGGGATAAATGAGAAAATCAAATGAAAGTACGTTTGAGATGGTTTGGTCATGCTGAAAGGATGGATGATCAGTCAGGTTGTTTAAGCGATGTATATGGTGGTGTGTCTGAGAATCGACTGCTGGGAGATCGCAAGAAAAAGTGGACTGAGTCAGAAAAGAATGGTCTGAGGTGTGAAATGGGAGTTTGGCGGGGCGAGAAGCAAAGGTGCATAATAGGAGTGAATGGCAGGCGTTTGTAGAGGGTATAGGTGTGGCCCACCTGCGGCCAAGGGATGAAACCCACATTGGCGAGATGCACCATCGAGGTGATGGTCCGTTCCGGCGTCCGTGCAAGCTCGTAGGTTGGATTTTTCTGACTGCGGCGAGTCCTCAAATAAGTATAAAGGGGAGGTAAGGCTGGCTTTCTTTTCGACTTGTCATATTCTTCTACTCACATTTCTGTTTTCGATGCATGTACGCACCTTACCCCTAGTCTGGGGAAAGAAGGTGGGTTGATGATGACTTGATATATAGTATATATATATATATCTATAAAGATATATATATATATATATATATATATTATATATATATATATAGATATATATATATATAATATATATATATATAATAATTATATATATATATATATTAATATATATAATAATATATATATATATATATATATATAATATTATATATATATATATATAATATATATATATATATATATATATATATATAATATATTAAATATATATATATATATAAGTTTTAAAGAGAATATGTTATGTCATAATCTGGAAATTTATTATAGAATTCAAATATAAAAAATAATACTGATCAATATGTAGGAAAATGATAAAAAGAAAATAAAAAAATATTGGCAAGTTAAAAATGTCAAAAGTACTTGTGAAAGTACCAAGCACAAGTACCAAGTTACAAAGGCTCAAGTGACAAGTACAGTACAAAGTTACACTGTTTAGAAATGCAAGACAAGTACAACGTACACAGTACTCCAAAAAAATGTAACTTAAGTCCAGTACAAGTACAAGACTGTACTTGAAACCCAAGCCTGATATATATATATATATAGTATATATATTATATATATATATATAGTATTATAATATATATATTATTACTATATATATACTAATATATATATTATATATATATATATAGTATATATATATATATTATATATATATATATATATATATATATATATATATACGTAAGCATCATGCATGTAACTAAAAAATTATAACAGCTACAGGAAAAAAAATAACATTTTTGATTTTAGCAAGCAATTTCATCGATGAAACTAAAAAAAAAATTATTTTATTTTAATATTTATCTTAATAACAACCTAAAGTTAACACTAGTATAATCTTAATGTGCAGCGTACAGTGTATTGACCTGAAATCCCTGCGATTAACTTCATGAGAGCAAGAGTGCCAAACAGTATTTTAATTTTACGCTTAGGATATATATGTATTTTTTCTTTTTATATCCTTTTAGGGGGTTCGAGCCAACAGAGAGGGGGACGAAGTCACCCCCGTCGTCCCCCGGTAGTCCGAGAAAAACCCCGACTCTATCCAACGTTCTTGTTTACCCGTGGGATATTCTTTAATTAAAAAAGGAAAAAATTCAACATTGGCACCTTTGCGTTGCTCACTCGGGGCGTACTCAGTGCTCGTATTCTCAGAAGACGGTAATATCATACAAAGTTTCAACATTTTTAACTATTTTAAATTTTTCAAAAGCGTTATTTTTTTTTTTTAAATTTCATGGATAAAAATGTCTCCTGATTAATAAAATGTTATTTATTTTCCAGTAGCTGTTATAGTTTTTTAGTTACATGCATGATGCTTTCGGGAGGCTGACCATATATATATATATATATATATATATATATATATATATGTATATAGTTACATGTAGAACATATAATTATATATAATTATATATATATATATATATATATACGGTATATATATATAGTATAATATATTATATATATATATATATATATATTATATATAATATATATATATATATATATATATATATATATATATATACTAATAACTATATTATTATATACATGTATATATTATTAATATTATACTATATAAATATAGTATTATATATATATATATATCATAGTGGTCAAGGATTGCCTTTAAAAAATCGGCGGTAACGGTGTAATGGTTGAAAAAGGATGTGGTAGTGGTAAAGTTATTTTTAACATATACCACCGTTATAGCGGTAATGGTTCTTTGTAAATGAAAAAATAAAAAAATCTTGATTTTGCCAAACTAAGTATTAACATCATATTCTTTGTGTTAATAAATATTTTACATCAGGCCTAAATAAAAGTCTTCATAAAATTCATGTGTTATCATTTTGGAATATTAACCATTTAACATTCATTTATTTTCATGAAAGTGTCCTAAAAGATCTGTCATTTAAGTTAAATTTTTATTTCTTTTTTAAGGCTAATGAAAAAAAATTCTTTTAAAATTTGGCCGGAATCTATACGTTAAAATTTTTAGATAAAATAATTCTAGTTTTTTTTACCAAATGTAATATTACATTTAAGAGAGATTTCATTTAAAACTACTTTGACCTGTATAAAAAATATGTAGGCGCAAGACCAGAGAGTAGAACGTCGTATATGTACGTAATGATTGAAGCAGTTAAAGAATTGATTTGTTGGTTACACTTGTCTTCGGAACCAAGATCCGGTTGATAGCAAAGAAGTAGTGTTATAACAAGCACTATTTTTAGAATGCTAATGCATTTCTTATAAGATTTTGTAAGAAGTGATAGATATGGGACAAATCCCAAGTTAGAAACGTGATTTTAAGTGGTCATAATCAAGAAAGAAATCAAGACTTAAGACTTGGTATAGTTAAAAAAAAAATGTCGATTATGGCGGTTCCACAAGCGTTACTGCGAAAGAAGAATAATCCTGGTTGCGTTAGAAGTATGTAAAAAGTAACTCCGGTTGTATAGTTGGTACTACTACCGGCAGTATTGCCCACTTATGTATTGATGGATTGATTACGTTCAACTACAGATTTATCAGTAAGTCTCAGAAATTATATACCCTAGGCTTTATTGATTTATGGTTGAGTAAAATAATTGTTTGATGGGTATCAGGAACAGTACAAATCAATAAAGGCAACTTTACAGGAGAACAAAAAAAAAAAAAAAACCTTTGACATAAGCATTGCTCTTGTGGAATATAAAATTAATAGAGAATTTGGTGTGTTATAGCAAAGGTTGACTTCTTACCTTTCCAGTCATCCATATATATCAAATGGACAAATTTCATTTCACCAAAATTTACTTCTGTTTCTCTTCTCACATCAGAATTTTAAGTATAGTAATTTATTATACATCTGACCAGTTTATGTATTACTAATCTTTTTTTTTCTTCAAATTTTAATATTAATTATTTGTTTTTCAGGAAGTGTAGAAATTTATCAGAGAAGAAGCGACGCGACCAATTTAATCTGCTTATTAATGAATTGGCCAGCATGGTTTCTGTCAGCAATAGAAAAATGGACAAATCTACAGTTCTCAAAGCGACTATAGCATTTTTTAAGAATCAGAAAGGTAACGTGATACTTTCGTTAGCCAAGACTCCAATATTTAATGCCTTATTTAGAGTTTCATGGTAAATGAGTTATGGGTATATAGTAAATTATTGCAGAGTCGACCGTTAATGCAGTTGGTCTGCAGGAAGCAGTGTTGGAGATTTTTTGATTTTTTTTAGAAAAAAATCAATTTTTGATTTTTTTAGGTACAAATTGCCTTTTTTGATTAATATTTTTTTATAAAATTAATAAATGATCCTAATTAATAATAAGGTTAGTAAATATAATTATTATTTAGTTTAATTAAGTTATTTAAATTAGATATATACTGTATAATATCTGAGTACTCTAATTTTATTTATTTCTTTATTAAAAATGATTTGACACTATATTGATTAATTTACTTATTATATAGATGAAATATACTTATCATTAATTAGGTGATAACTAGGATTAATTATTAATTTAGAAAAAAAAAATGTCTAAAAAATCAAAAAATCATGTAAAAAAATCAGTTGATTTAAATTATTTGATTTTTTTCGTGCCAACCCTGGCAGGAAGTAATATTTTTACATATTAATGTAGTTATTTATATGCCAATTACTATAAGATTAATAATATATTCTAGAAGCTGATTTATTAGAGTTTCTTACATTGCTCCGTTTTTACCATGACATTTTCTTATTTAGTGGATTTAATATATTCTAAGCACAAGACATTAAATTGCTAAATTCTAAAACCTAAATTCATATTAGAGCATTCTTTTGAACTCTTCACAACAGGGTATTAAATTTTTACCATAAAAGTTATTAGTTATTATTATTATTATTATTATTATTATTATTATTATTATTATTATTATTATTATTATTATTATTATTATTATTATTATTATTATTATTATTATTATTATTTTTTTTATATATTATATATATATATATATATATATATATACTATATATAATTATATAGTTATATAATATTATATATATATAGTATATGTTTACTTTCATGTTATATGGGTGCCCAATATATATATATATATATATATAATTATATAATTATAATAGATATATATATATATGTATATTATATATATTATATATATATAATATATATTATATGATATATATTACCGTTATTATATATATATAGTAGTATATATATTATATATATAATATATATATATATATGATATATATATATATATAGTATCATATATATATACTATATATATATATATAACTATATAATTATATATATATATATACCGGTTATATATATATATATATAACCCTATATATATATATATATATATAATATACCTATATATATATATATATATGTATATATACTACTATATATATATATATAATAGTATATATATAATATATATTATACATATATAATATACTATTATTATATATATAATTAATAATAATATATATATATATATATATATATATAGTATATTAGTATATATATATAGTATATATATACCCGATATATATATATATATAATTAATACTATATATATATATTATATATATATAGTATATATATATGGTATAATTATATATATACCGGTATATATATCGTATGTATATATATATATATATATATATATATATATATATATATATATATATATATATATATTACTTTATATATATAATACTATATATATATAGTATATATATATATATATATATATATATATATATATTATATATATATATATATATACTATATATACGTGCTATAATATACCGGCTATATATACCGATTGTATACCGAGTGGCTATATATATATGATTTACTAGTATATATATATTATATATATATATGATAGTATAAAATTACTGTATATATCTATATAAATATAGATATATATATATATATATATATATATATTATAGTAGTGATATATATATTATATATTAATATATATATATATCATTATACTATATATATATTTTACACACAATTTACCGTTCAATGGTTCAAACAGTAGAGTGATCGATTCGATCCGATCCATCTTTCGGATCCCAGGGACCAACCTCTGCATTCATTATCTACTGCAGTAGGTTCTTGGTCAGGGGAAATTGAATTGTGTGTTTTCCTAACCAACTGGATCTATCTATTTGTCTAGGCTTGCATAGCAAGCCCTGCTTCGACTCAACGCATTTGGATATTGTGGCACTGTGACTTGTTTCGAATCAGATGGCGCACCTTCTTTGTTAGAAGCATGAGAGATAGAGTGTAATTTTTGTATGTTATAATAGATTATTCTGTTGTATATATATGTTGGCTATATTTTTATTAATGAATTTAATTCACTATGCCGTAAACTGTAAGTAGATATTACTGATAATTAATCTCCTACTGACGACAATTGTTTCCGTTTTCTCTCTCTCTCTCTCAATCATATATATACTATATATTAATTATTATACTATATATATATATATATATATATCATATACTATATATATATATCCATAATATATATAATACTATATATATAATATATATATATATATTATACTATATATAATTATAATATATATTAGGCAAAAGGAGGATTATGAAATTTTGCCGATGCCGATGCACGCATGACGATTAGAGCAAATTTTGCCGATGACGATGACGCATGGACGATTATTGGAAAAAAACTATATTGTAACAATCTCTTCACTCAATTAAACGCAGAATTTCCTTTCTATTCTCATACTATTATCAGTCTAACAGTCAACTATTCGGTCAATATCGGCTATACAAAATTTGCCATCTTCTATATCTATTACCGAACTCAATGAACTTAGGATATATATATAGGCCTACATATTATATAAATAATATTATATATATATATATATATATATATATAATAATATATTACTTTATATATATAGGTGTTATATATATATATATAGGAAATATATATATATTATATACTATATATATAAGGTGTAGACAGGGGGCCAGGGGTTCAACCTCCCGAAATTTTTTTAGCGATCAAAATTTTTGAATTGGACTCAATAAATAATAATAATAATAAAAATGGTTAAAATTTATATTAAAAGTATAACGAAAATGTTAATTTAATAATAATAATAATAATAATAATAATAATAATAATAATAATAATAATAATAATGAATAATAATAATAATAATAAATAATAATATAATAATAATAAAATAATAATAATAATGATAATAATAATAGTTAATCAATGAAAATGAAAATAGTATTTTTATAATGGAAATAAGCGAAATGTTCGTGTTGTCGTAAGGAATTTTGAATTGCGAATCTGGTCCAATGATCTTTGTATGAAATATTTAGACCAGGGACTTAAATGAAGGTTTTCCAAGTTTTGCAGATGATAGCAAATTGTCTACCTCAATAAGGAATAATGATGGTGGTATAGTTTCAAAATCATCTTGATTGTAATCGGTTGATGGCGATGAGCGAGGTTCATTCCTTCTTCAGCCAAATTTTTCTTTCCTCATCATCCATTCAAAAACTAAATCTTTCTTCCTCATAATCCATGTCTCGATCCGCTGCTTATTCTCTGGGCCATTCAGGCTAGAGACAGTGCCCATCGGGTGTGGAAAAATCCGATCACTCTCGCTAATTCTCATTCAGCTAGAAATCGTTGCAGGCGATTACTCTTCGACGAGCAAAGCTGGCTTCATCAAAGGAAAGTGCGCTAACCTCCTTGGTTCTCCTACTGACAAATTCTTCTGGCTTGCAACATCTGTAAATCTGCCTTCCTCCTGCTGATTCGACTCGATCATTCTGTTGCTAATGCTCCAACTGAAAAGGCTAACTTCTTCGGCCTCTCGCTCAACTATACTGCTATATGCCTCAATATTAGTATTACTCTACCTCATTGTTGGAAGCGCTCTTATGTCCAACCTATTCCAAAGAAAAGTAGCGCTCTGATCCTTTCTAACTATCCGCCCTGTAGCTCTCACTTGTATTCTATCTAAGATCTTTTGAAACCTTCTCAACTCACTTCTTCTTAAATCATTTGGAAACTCACTCTGATCGCCCAGTACGGCTCTCGTTGCTGCGAAATCTACATGGCGATGTATACATTCCTATCCCTAGACCCGATCTATGTTTTTTTCGCTCTTAGAAGTACGGCAGACTTGCGGTAGGGTGGCGCTTGAAACATATCCAAGACATATCGACCGGGTATGGCATGTTTTTCTTGCTCTCTAAGTTCCTCTCCTCTGCGTTTCCTCCTTTTCTTTGCCTTTACACTTATTGCCAAGCTTTCTTTCTAATCATTTCATATCAGCTGTTGTTAGATGGCGCCTGTCTTCTTCTTTTCTGTCAATAGTGGTGTTCCTCAGGGCGTTCTGATCTTATCTCCGCCTACTTCACTATTCCTACTTGTCATTAATGATTCTTTCTCACCCTGCCACCTGCTTAACTCTTACCCACTCTATTCCGCATGACTCGACCCTTCATTCTTTAAACTCATAATCAATTCTACTCCCACTTTTATTTCTGGAATTGCTCTCGTCTTAATCTTCCGATTTTATTCTCGCTGATGCATAGACTCAACCTTTGGAAATTCAATTCTTTAAAAACCCAACTTTTTAACAAAATCTCCTTCTCCAAAAATACCTTCTAACTTTTCCTGTCTTTTTCGACGGTTCTGTCGTCTCTTCTGTTGCCGACAATATAAACATCCTTGCCTTAAACTATGCAACAGAAAAGATGTCTTGCGAAAACCTCACACACAACGCCCGTTGCTATGGCGGGCTCAAAGAAACACGAAGTTCTGTTTAGACTGTGAGACTTTCCTCCTTTTCTCAGTTGCTCCGCTATACAAATGTCTCATCCTCCCATGTATGAGTCTGCCTCTCATATCTGGGGGCGGGGGCTCTGGTTTCACCCGGCTTTGGACAGGGGTCGAGTCAACGCAAGAAGGCGTAGGACTGATGCATGAACGTCCCCGTACACTTGACTCTCCATTCTTGCGGCGCGATGTGTTGGTGCTTTATGTCTATCCTATAGGTACCGCAGCGCAAGTGCTCGAGGGAAGCTTATCACTCGCGTACCCACCACCTTTACGACGCCTTCGTAGCACCAAATAGCTGCTGTATCTGCGCTCACGAGTATTGTGTTGACATGGTAACTCCAGGCGAGTTTGCTGTGGTGCTTCCATTCTTTCCCACCACCTCTGTTTTGTGGCAATTCTCTTCCAATCTTTCTGTATTCCTACTCGACATTAATCTCCTCACTTTAAGTCTGCGTCTGGTTGGCTCATATGCGTAATTTGCGCTTAAGGGTGAACTTATGAGCAAGTACTCACCCCCTCCGTGAATAGGGCTCGACGATGAGTGGTGGTGACAACTGGTATAAAAAAAAATCCGCCTGAATGGGCAGATGTGTGGCAAATGAACTGAATCTCCCTACTCAACCCCCCCATCAAGAACATCATTCAGATTATGCCAGAAAATCGTACTTCTTTTCAACATTACCCTCAGATGGATCAGATGTCGCAACCACACAAATTTTGACCTTTCAAACTAAATTTAACCCCTTTAGACTTCTAGACTCAACACACACAAAACTTTACCGTAGATCATTACCCACAATTCACTCATCAGAATGCAAATCCTTCAATCCCCCTCTCTTCCGCCTTTCCACAGCAACACAAAAACAACATTTCACACCACACCACTCATTTTCACCCGTTCCTTTCATCTTTGTTTCAGTCCAGCGAGCAAATCAAATTTTTGCCCTTTCTAAATACATCCATCACCTCTCTCCTTATCTCCTCAACATTTATTCCTCTGACATTTCAGAATTACAGATACGATTCATACATTTTCGCCGAAGGATTGAAAGGGCGCTTACTGCATCACGACCTTCTCCGAGTCATGCATTAGCATTCTGGCAAAAGATAAGTGTAGTAGGCAGCCAACCTAACTACCACCGTCCCTTAGTCCCCTTCTACGACACGCAAGGACATACGATGTCGGCAATTTTTTCTCCCTACA
>JABUQX010116615.1:40000-43304 GCA_015478945.1 Trachelipus rathkii | reverse complement strand
GAGAGAAAGAATGCGTGATCGAGATACAACATTAGTGTTGCAATTTATGATAGCCCCTACTTATTCAAGAAAAATTGAATAACTTAATAACATGTTAAAAATTAAATTAAAGTATAGGATATTGTTTTGTTATCTCTATTTTCTGATAATTTGATTTATTTATCTTTTGATTATGGATAATTTATTTGATGTATATATTATTATATATCAAACTAAATATTTGAACTATATTTATATTTTTGTTAGTTATAATAAATTATTAGGTATATTAATATATTATCAATAAAGATAGTGAGTCTTCTGAATAAAGTAAATAAAGACAAGTATATATCTAATAAGCTCAGTTAATTTTAGTAGTGTATAAACTATATATTAAATACTCAAAGGGATAAATATAATAAATAAGGTATAGTAACAGATGGAGCTTGGCAACTATATTTATATGATATATATATAGTATTAAGTTAATATAATAGGGCCTATAATATATTATTGGTTGACTTAGGGATATCAGTATTGTAGATAGTGCCCTTAATATGCGGGCTTTTAAAGTATATATATTCTAATTTAATTATATATTTATGGAGGTTGATAACTTGAGGGTACATTATCTATATGAAGAGTGGCTCAAATATAATAGTATTTATGCGTATATATATGTATAGTCATTATTACTTAATTTAATAAAATTTTATTTATTGGTTGATACTGGGACGTCTATATATTATGAGACCGCTTAACGCATATTGCTCCATGATCTCTACTAAGATCTTAATCACCATTCTTTATATTATATTTTATTTATATTGAGTTGACTAGGGACAATTCTATTAGAGAGGTTAATTTTGCAGCATATCTTTTAATATTAAATTTATTTCAGAAATTAATTAATATAATGAAGACCTTCTATATTAACCCACTCTAGAATGTTCAAAGTCAACTCATAAATAAATAATGTAATAATACTATAAGATATCCGACAATGGTCCCATTTTTATATATATATATAGACTGTCCCATAGTCAACTCTCACAAATTAATAAAAATTAATAATATTAAGAAAGCCACATTATATGGAGATAGCTCCAATCTGGAATGTCACTCTCCAAGTTCACACCCCATATAAATAATATATAAAATAAATAAGAATATAATAATATATATAATAATAATTATATACTTACTATATAATGAAGCTCATCATAGCAATTATAGAGGTCATCTATCACACTCTAGATACTGTCCCTAGTCAACTAAATAAATATTTGAATATAAATTAATATTTTTAATAGCTTTGGAGTTACTAAAAAATACTGATTATTAATTAAATTACGCTTGCTAAATAAAAAATAATAATTTTGAAATTGTAAACATACCATGATATTACCTACTATATACTATATACACCCCCCTCCAAACTCCATATTACTATAATAATAAGAATTTTAAACTCTATATATATAGAATAGCCGACATAGGTCTACTTTATTAGACTAAGTCGCCTAGTGATACGCAAATAAAAATTAAATAAATATGGAAGAACGAGATAGAAACATTGGGCCTTTCTAAGAATGATCCCCTATAGTACAACCCATAATACATTAAGCAAATTAGTAATTAATTATATATTTATTATTATATATATATAATATAGATAGTAATTATATGTATAATATGATATATTTATTAGATTAAAGTATAAGCTCACAATGGCCTTACTCATAGTATCTAGGTCCCTCATGTCAAACATATACTGAAGTCAATCACAAATAAATGTTTATAGTCAATCTTATCAAAATGAAATGATATTATTTTAATCTATAAGTCTCCAAAGGATTTGAGAGACATACTTTTTCAATTCCTATCAGGTAGAAAGAATAAGACCTATACAGACCAGTAATCCATAAACTAAGGTAATAAGTAGCTAATAAAATCATATAATAATTTTCGACGACAAGCTAATGCATTATGGAACGACATGAGTAATATGTAACAGTCAATTCTTTTTTATGTCGCTCTCACATATCCTAAAATAAGATGAATAATTATTTTTATATTGTAAAATGTATATACTGTATAATAATTTGTTTATTATTGAATATGCTATCTTAAATTATATGAATTATTTTATTCTCTATTTTAGTTGAAGTAGAGTATGTTTGATACTGAGAGAGGTCAGTCACTTAGATAGTAGGACCCATGAGCGGCTTTCATAAGAATACTATTATATCACTTATTATAATTAATTTTTGTTGGTTGATATTAGGCTCCGATGCCATTGATGGACTTCTTAATTATATAAATAACTATAATTTATAATTCCATATAACTATATTATTAATAAATTTAATTATACTTTAACTCTTAATTTATTTAATGTAGGTATTGTAACAGGATCATATCTAGAGTAGGGCCTATTATGACGGCTATATACTACAATTCATTAAATAATATTTTAATTGTTGACTGGGACAAGTCATAAAAAAAAGTACCAATGTGAGCTATCTTAAGTATTATTCTTAGTTATATTAAGAGTTGACTGGGACATTCATGAGGAGGGATACTATATGTTAGAATAATTTGCGAATTAATTTTATTAGTTCTAATTTAATTATATATTATATTAGGTATATAATGACTGGTGAACAGTCGAGTATAGGACCTAATAGACTGCCTTTTCATTAAGTAAATATTTACTATTATTTATTAATGGGTTGTAACTAGGGATATTAATCCTAAGATGAGGGTCCAAATTAGCGGCTTTCATTAATTATAATTTATTTATGTATAGGTTATGACTGGTATACAGTCTAAAAAGGATCACATTAGTGGCATATGCTAAAGTATATATTATCTTTATTTTTTAGATAAGTTAGGTAAACTAGAGTAACATTACTAAGTAAGGGGTCAATGCGTAGCTTTCTTAATTTATTTATTTTTTAATTATTAATTATTATATATCCACAATTGTCACATTAAATAGTTTAGTACACAAACCCTTATTAAGTTAAAAATAATTACTGTGATATTAATAGGGCCAATATTTATAATTAATATATATATAATATATATATATATATATATACTATATAATACCATAAATGGTTATTAAGTACATATTAAATCTTATTGTATTAATTTATATATAATAGGGTATTAGATATCATGGGACATATATTCTATAAGGGGTCAATGAGAGAAGTATGAGCTATTACTTAATTATATAAATTTTAATTATGGTTGAACTATATGTGAGACTAAGTCTTAAATAGGACTTATGCACGGACTTCTTAATAGTATATTT
>JABUQX010116615.1:20000-32500 GCA_015478945.1 Trachelipus rathkii | reverse complement strand
ATGCGAAGAATTCCCCCACCCCCAGCAATAATCAGGGTTCAAGAGAAAGAGGCTTCAACCGATCAACTTATAACAATGTTGCAGCTGGCCCAAGTACTGAAGGTCTTTGTAGGTTCCATAGGAAATTCTTGCATAAATCATTTAGGTGTGAAGGTCGATATTGCCCAATGTATGCCTTAATTCCACCACCCCCGGCAACTCCCTCTCCCCCGCAGCGGAACTCCAACACTTCGAACCAGGGAAATGGAGAGGTTGGCCTGTGAGACGACTCCCGGGCCAGATGGGGGTAAATATGTGGGGGAATAACGCTTGTGTGAGTAGAAATCCTTGTAATTGTTTACCCTGCAACTTTTGTATGAATAAGTCTAATTTTGGGCGGGGAAATATTAATTTTAACTATAGTAGAAGGCATCATTATAATGATAATCATAATAACGGTAGAAATTATAGTCGTAATTATAATAATGGAAATTACAGTAACTATGATAGGGACAATTTTTATAATAATAATCACCATGGTAATGAAAATATTAATTATAGCAGTAATGGTTATGATAATAATGCACGTGTTGATCATAATAAATTTTATGATAATAATGAGTATGCTAATCTTAATGGCCATAATAGTAATAGGTATTTTAGTAATAATTGCAATTATGTTAATCGTGGGTATGATGGAAATGTTAATTATATTAATAGGTTTAAATGGAATAGAAATTTTACTTGTAAAAATAATCAGAGGCAGGAGCGGGTAATTAACAATGCATCTGAAATCGAAAATTTTAACGGTGAAACGATGACTCAAATGGACGAGGTGGGGACTTCTAGCGGGTCAGCTTCTCTCCCACCTGAGTCAACCTCCCCCCCACAGGAGTCCTCTACGACTTTACATTGTAACTCAATGCATGGTGAGATTAATAGCAATAATGACAATAATAACAGTAGTGATTGTAGAATTAGGAATGATAGCCATAATGATGGCAATAACGGTTTTGTAAATTCTTATAATTACTTTGAAAGCAATAGACTTGTGAATGAGTCGCTGTTTCCCCCCACGGAGTCGACCTGCTCCCCCACTTCGATTACTGGGGAGAAGGCGGGAATGGAGGCGATTCAGACTTGTGACTCCATACTTGTTGATAAAAATAATGATAAAAATGAATTTGTAATTAATGAAGGGGGCGAAATTCCCTTTCTGAAAATGAATTGTATTAGCTTTAGGGATGAAGGAGGTTCTTCTCCTTCCGATAAGCATGAGGGATCATTAATTTTAAGGAATAATGCATGTGACTTATCTGGTAATACGGTAGTGGAAGTTTCTGGCAACTCTACTGAAATCGTTGCAGCTGTTAAAGATATAATTTTTGATAAAATTGTATTACATTTCAGATAAAACTAATAATGAATCTTATTTACTAGATACCGGAAGTTGCCTCGACCTGGTGGTAGCGTCTGAATTAGATAAAGGGGGTGCCGTTATTGGCACTGCCAGAGCCGCGAATGGGGGCTGCATGAATATTTATAATAAAAGGGTAATTAAAATTGATTTGGGGTTAGATAGATTTTACAATGTGCATGCCTACGCTGCAGATATCAAATTTAATGTTTCTCGCATGAACTTTTCTCAAAAACCGGGTTCATCATTACTTTAGGTGTCATTATTTCTTAGTCCTAGCCACGAAAATAGTATTTTCTTAGGTAATGAAGGCTTTCAATTTTTTCCAGCATGTACGAAATTCTATATTCCCTCTAGGCCGCTGTCTCTTTAAATATACCGCTTTGAGAGCACGAACGGAATAATGTTATTAGGAAGTACCAAGTCTTATTCTTAAATCCTTATAAAGCACCTAATTTAGATTTAAAGAATGATCAACTCAAAAGATGGCGCTTTATCTGTACAAAATACAGGAAGAAAGGAGGCGTGGCTTATTTTAACAGCTGTGAGGACGATTTTACTGCTCGCTCACAACCCGACGCTAACGAAACTATAGGGGAGGGGGGAGGGGGGGGTAAGGATTGTACTATTGGGAGGGGGGTTGAAGATTGCACTGTTGATGAGGGGGGATGGGAGAGAGAAGAGTGCCCCTTAAAAGAAGAGATTTTATGCGAGTTGGCGGCAAATTACCCATACCATGTAGAGATCAAAGGCACGCCGATACAGCTAAGGAGTAGAAGTATAGCACCGCATCTTTTTGAAAAGGCCAAGAAGGAAATCAATAAATTATTGGACGCGGGGGTCATTTCGCGGGGGAGAAGCGATTGGGGTTTCCCAACTAGTTTCTTGCCAAAGCCGGATGGCAGAGTTCGTTTAGTCGTTGATTTGAGATTATTGAACCAGAGATCGACCTCTGACAATTTTACTCTGCCTAAGATTAAAGATATCTTACTGCAATTGCAACATTGCAAGTTGATAACACGGCTAGACGTTCGGCAAGCTTACTATAACGTGCCGATCAGCGAGGAAACAAAGAAATATTTCACTATTACTTGTCCTTTTGGTAACTACAGTTTTAACTATTTAATACAAGGACATAAGTGTTCTTCTAGTGCTTTCCAGCGCTTCATGTCAATCTTGCTTGGAGATTTAAGGAATGTTTTTGTTTATTTAGATGACATTTTAATTGCCAGTTCGACTCTTGAAGAACATGTTGCAATGTTGGAGAAAGTTTTAGAGAGATTAAAGTATATGAAAATTTATATGAACCCAAAAAAATGTGTACTTGCAGTCGGAGAAACAGATTTTCTAGGTTTCAATATTAGCGAGAAGGGAATTAGGCCTAGTAAGGAGAAGATCGATGCAGTGGTGAATGTTGCAAAGCCAACAACTATCAAACAACTTAGAGCATTCCTCGGTCTATATAACTTTTGCCGAATTAACATTGTCGGAGCGGCCCAATTGTTGCAACCCCTAACAAAAATGTTGAAGGGAAAACCCGCCTCCAATAAAAGGATTTCCTGGGAAGTAGAAGCCGAGCGAGCGTTTCTAGAAGCTAAAGCGGCAATGGTGAGTGCCACCCTGTTGTCGTTCCCCGATGAAAAAAACTGAGTTACTATTATACACGAAAGTGAGTGAGTTCACTATAGCCAGCGCGCTGATGGGAGAAGAAAATAATCAGACGAAGATTTTCGCTCTTTACAGTACCATACTTACTGAGGTGGAAGTGGCACTACCACAGTTGGTTAAGGAATTACTATGCGTCAATAACAGTTTACAAAAATATGCTTACTTAATTGCAAATAGGAAAGTCAGTATTTGTACCAGCAACAATGGGTTGATCACAGCTTATACGAAAAAGAGTGCCACAAAGGTTCATAATATTCGGGAATTAAATTTATTGAATGCCATTGCAAATTTTGACGTTGAATTTAAATTGGTCTCTAAGGCTAAAAATAAATTGGCGATAATTTTAACAGAATTGGCTAACGAAAGAGATAAGATTATAGAGACTGGGGAATTGCAACTAGCTTGTATAGAAGATGGGGAGTGGGCGTGGCCAAAAGAAATTGCCATGGAAACGGAGTTACAACTGGAGGAGGAGTTTAGTGGATGGAATTCTCTGAATTCCGTTACGGAAGGGTTAAGCCCTTTAAATCGGACCTTAAAAGAACAAAACTTACTGGAGTATTATAATAATAATAATAATAATAATAAAAGCGATAATAATAATAATAATAATAATAAAGCGATAATAATAAAATAATAATAATTAATAAATAATAATAATAAATAATATATATATAATAATAATAATAATATATAATAATAACAATAATATAATAATAATAATAATAATAATAATAATAATAATAATAATAATAATAATAATAATAATGAGAATAAAGAATAATAATAATAATAATAATAATAATGAAAATATAATATAATACAATAAAATACTAATAATAATAAAATAATGATAATAATTAATAAAAAAAAAAAAGTATATAATAATAATAAGCAATAATAATTAATAATAATAATAATAATAATAATAATAAATAATAATAATAATAATAAAATAATAGTAATAATAATAATAATATAATAATAATAATAATAATAATAAATAATAAATAATAATAATAATAATAATAATAATAATAATAATAATAATAATAATAATAATAATAATAATAATAATAATTAATTAATAATAATAATAATAATAATAAAATAATAATAAAATAACAATATTAATGATAATAGAGATAATAGTAGCGAAGCTGGTGATGATAATGACTTTGATGATTTTGTAATAAATACTATAACTTACAGTAAAAAAGGGTTAAATGGAATGATGAAGAAAATTCAGGATAGTGTAGATTTCAAAGAGATAGCTATAGAACAGGAGACTGATGGTTATATAAGAGACCTAATAAAGGGGCTGAAAACTAGTGGGTTAAAGGCCTGTTACAAGGAATTCATCCATCGGGGCGAGGAGCTGTCTTTGGCGGTTGACATCTCCACAGGCACAGCTAGAATATTAGTACCGGAAAATCTGGTGGATGATGTCATAGGAAAAATACATAATACAAATCACTTGGGAATTAAACGGACTTTGACTGTTCTAAGAGCGGATTTCGCTTTCAGATTTATGCATAGTAGAGTAAAGAAATTTATACAGAGTTGTGACGTCTGTCAGAAAAATAAGAGCGTTAGAAGGATATCTCCAGAATTCGGCAGATTTAAGGAAGTCTCGGAGAAATTCGACACCCTCCATGTGGATTTGTGTAAGCTCCCGTATAGTATGGGGTTCAATTATCTGCTTGTTTTTATCGACAGATTTAGTAAGTATCCCTTCGCCTACCCTCTTAGGCAGGCGACGGTCGACTCGGTGCTGAATGTGTTAGTGGGCGAAATTTTTCCGTTCTGTGGCTCAATAAAAAGACTCATTTCGGATCGAGGAAGCCAGTTCACTGCCAAATTATTTAATGACGTGTGTAACCTACTCAACATAGATAATATTATCACAACGCCTAACTCCCCTCGTTCGAACGGCCAAGCAGAAAAATTAAACCAAGCTCTCATAGTGACGCTAAGGTGTATGATTAATGATAGGGAGAATGAAGGGTTAAAATGGCCTGAAATTTTGCCTTGGGCACTGTACTGTTTGAGAATTAGCCCTCTAAATGACCAAGGGGTCACCCCCAGTGTGCTTATGTTCGGCCAAAATCTATCAGTGCCAGGAAGCTTGTTACAGAAGGAGGCACTCAGTGCCACAGTCAGTCAAAGTGCTTATTTGAAGAAACTAGTGGCTTTAATGCGTAGGCCTCTGGCCCCACAGGTTGTATATAAAAATAAAAATATATTTGTTCCGAAAGATCTCCACAAGGCAAGGGCCGTGTTAATAAGAAATCAACAGTATAATGTAGGGAAACTGTCAGAGAGATACTCAGGACCTTTCAGGGTGCTACGGATAAAAAAGAATAACGTTTATATTTTAAAGCAAGGGAAAGAGGCAGTAGAAAATTTAAGAAATGTAAGAATTTTTCATAACATAACCGATAGGAACGCTGAAAACCCAAGAGAAAAAAAAAATTAAAAAAAAAAAAAAAAAAAAAAAAGGGGAAAGAGAGAAGAGAAAAAAAGGGGGGGGGGGGCTTTTAGTTCTGCATGCAATTCTTAGAGTTAGACAGTAATTTAAATTAAAACTTATCCTTCAAAAAAAAAATCATCTTCTTTCCTCTATCTAATGCTACGGCTGAAAAGCATGTTGCCAAATATTAATAGTTGTGAATAAATTCCCGCGTGTTCTTTACAAAATGTGACGGGGAGGGGCTGTGATAGAAGAAAGTTGAAAATAGTGCAAACCCCCCCGAGGTGGGGATTAAGAAGGTCTTTTATGTATTTTGTAACAATGTATTGTAAGAATAAAATTTGTATTTCGTAATAATAATATCAAATTACTACTCAAAAAAAAAAAAAAAAAAAAAAAAAAACGTGTGAGGACAAGATTCTCTTTGCCCTCACAATAATCCTGTACACCTCTCATAGTAGCTTTGTACATGGCTATATACACCTGTAACATCACTCAAAAAGGGGGTTCTCTATATGTTAAATTTTAATTATTATTGGTATTTCATTATGTAAGAAAAATATTCGGTGACTCTTCTGTACGACACCATTGTCGTAAAAATGGAGGTCCACCTGCAAAAATGCTCCCGAGAGAACAATGGTAGGGAAAAGGCAGCCAGTAAGGATCATCAAGAAGAGAGGTTCGTATGTGAGTGTCGTGTTAAAAAGCCGGGAATTCTTCTCTGATTATTAAATTAGCCTAATGAAGTTACCTTCACCAAAATATTATTAATGTAACTGTGAACTGGGCCCATTGGTGTTAACCTTTTAAAAACATTGATATAACTATTATTTACTACCTGATCTTAATTAGTCTTAGAAATAAAACATAAACAGTAAATTACCCTCTCTCAGATAAAGTATCCAATTCTCAAAAGGGTAGACTGCATTATATAATAATATAATATAGTATAATATATTGAGTATCACGTATAGGCGTAGTATATAGAGATATTATATTATAATAGTAACTATTATTTTGTTATTATTAATATTATCTTTGATATTATCGTATTATATTTAGGCGCTATAATATATATAATATATATATATATATAGTATATTAATATATATATATATGAAAGTTCAGTCAAATGAAAACCATAAATGTTCTTTGTCGCAAAATTTATTAAACACAAAAGGTATACATGTAGATCATTTTCCTATATAGTCTCCTTGGAGTGAAATAGAAGTGTTCCAGCTCTTTGAGAAGGCATGTATACCACTAGCAATGCAATATTCTAGGGTTGACCGTGCCCACTCATACATCGCCTGTTTCACCTTTTTGTCTCACTTGAAATGTGTGCTCACCAAAATCTCTTTGAGTTGTTCAAAGATGCAAAAATAACTTGGGATGAGGTCTGGAGAGTACGATGAATCGGGTGGGACAGTCGAAAGATAGATCTTGAATAGTTGCAGTAGTGACACTGGCAGTATGGGGGTGAGCAGTGTCATGTTACTAAATTTTTTAGAAGTTCACGTCGTTCTTAGGTGATGGGAGGACGGAGGTGGTTCTTGATGAGATCTGTATATGTAGCACTGGTCACCATTTCTCCCCTAGACATATGATGTTCTAAACTGACACTTCATTCATCCCAAAAGAGAGTCATCATAACCTTTCCTACAGGTGGATGTGAGCTGAATTTTCTCGGTCTTTGATGAGGTTCTATAGCGACACCCCTTCCTCGTTTTCTTGGATTCGTTTTGGTTGTGGTTAACCTAGGTTTCATCTGCGGTGAGAATTCATTGTAGGAAGCATAATCTTTTAGCTACAATGCGCTTCAAAAAGCTCAGCCCAGTCATCTACATGTCTAATCTTCAACTCTCCAGTCAGCTTACTTTTAAAACATCTTAAAAAAAAAATTATTGAATTTTAGAACGTCATGGACAATATTGTGTACTGAATCATGACTCATATCCAAAAGGACGGATATTTCATTCAATATTACAAAACTTCGTTGTTTATTCTACAGTCCAATACAGCATCACCAAAACGTGCTTTCACTCTTCTATGAATTTCAATAGGTTTGATCTTTTTACTACATAAAAAAGCGATATAGCATGCTGCTGTTCTATGGTGCATTTTGACCGAGGTGCCTATACTTTTACACTACTACAGTTCCCTCGTGCAGGGATTTCCAACTTGGTGTTGCCACCTGTCTGCCACACCTCAAACCACGCCTACCACTCTTGCCAACTCCCAGAATAATCTTAGTCATTTGTCTCACAATAGTATATTACAGTATAGAGAGGTGATGTCAGCTACAGACGCATTTCTTCGCTAATCATCAGCAGATAATAATAATAATAATAATAATAATAATAATAATAATAATAATAATAATAATAATAATAATAATAATAATAATAATAATAATAATAATAACGTATCGTGTTGGCAGCAAAGGCCATCCCAAGTTATGTATCCCGCATTCAACACAGATGTAACTAAATTGTTCAATTTCAATATGAATTTCATGTAGTTAATATGGTCATCCAATCGAATTGTTGCTCAGATGTGTTAAAACGTAGGTAAAACTTCTTTAGGCAATCAATCAGTTTGTGTCAAAACTCATGCTCTTTTGTTTTTCTGATTTACAGTTGCATCTGTGTTCGCTGACAGTTAAACGTTAGTTAATGATTTATTGTACCCAAACTGGCCAAACTGTATCATTACGATCAATTGCTTTGGATTCTCCTACAATTACTTATACAGAATCTTTGAAAAAAAAATTATTTTAATACTCAAAAAATTAAAATGACATCATCATAGCTCTGTCACATATATCTTTAATTACTATTATTGTTTTAAATCAATAATTTTCCACTCTTAAAAATAAGAATTCTGTCAAAAGTCATTAGCAGAAATCCTTCTCTTCCTTGTAACAATTTTATTTATTAATTTATTTATTTATTTATTAATTTTAATATGTTTGATAGCTTCCGGTTCATAATAATATATATATATATATATATATATATATATATATATATATTATATATAATATATATAATATACTATATATATTATATTATATATATATATATATATTATAATATATTTATATATATATATATATATATATATATTATTAATATATATATATATATATATATATATATATATTATTAATATATATATATAGTATATTATATATATATAATATAAGATTATATATATATATATATATATATATATATATATATAATATATATATATATATATATATATATATATAATATATATATATATATATATAATATATATATATAATAATATATATATAATATTTATTATTATATATATTATATATATAATATATATATATATATATATACTAATATATATATATATAATATATATATAATAGGTATATATATTATATATATTTATAATATATATATATATAATATTATATATATTATATATATAATATATTATACAAAGTTATTGGAGAAGGAATAACAAGGAGTTACTAATAGCATTTTTCGGTTCCTGAAAATATTCAGATTGTCTCTTTTCATCACTGATTGCCATGACAAAATTTTTCTCTCTCTTTCATTTCAGAGTTATATATATAATAATATATATACTATATATATATATATATATATATATATATATATATATATATATATATATATATATATATATATATATATATTATATGTATATGTATATGTATATATGTTGAGATTTCTTTCAATGCATAAGAAGGAACAGTTTCTTAACACAAACCAAATAGCTATAAAAAATGATTAATTAAGTAGTTGTATAAAATTATTTTAGTGTAAATCATAATTTATATTTGAAGCTTATTGTTGTTTAAGGTTAGCCATATCTCGCCTTGATGTCTGCTTCTGATCATAGCTTTAGTTGTTGATTGCAAGACATTCATGGAAAAGTGTCCCTGAAACTCGTATTGTGGCGTTCTGTATCAAGATTATTTTGAATGATCCTTATTGATTTTATTCTGGTGTATCCCTTTCCTTGAAAGAAATTTTATCTCACGGGAATCAATTCCTCCGCTTTAGGCAAATAGTTAGGATGATCTACGACATAAATCATGGATGCACACAATTCGGTCCGTCGTAATGGAAGGTACTCACTGGTATAGTGAATCTCTCCTAGGAAATAAGCTTAAAATGCGTTAGCATGATAATATAAAACATAACATTAGTGACTCGTTAAATCAAAGATGCGATGCGAGAAAATACGACAAAGTAAATGACAAAGTGGCATTTATACTTAATTTGATTAATGACGACTAATGACGACCAAGCGACAAAAGACGACAGCGATAAACGACAAATGATAATAGGCTAATAATTACGAACAAAGACGACATAGACGAACTAAATATGTCGTTTTGGGTTTCGTGGAGTAAAGTTGTGTTATCTGTGCTCTCCGGTGAAAGAATTTTATTTAATTTTTTTTTATTGTTATTGTGCAGTGTTTTGTTTGGTTAAAGTATATGTGTGTTTTAGTTAACTATCGTTTCGTTTTAATTAAAGTGTTTTTTATTAATTGATATAACATAGTTGGCTTTTATTCTCTACTGTAAAGTGACTGCTTTGATTCTGAAGACGTTTCAGTTTCTGACATTAAAGTTGGGAGCTATAATCGTTGATGGAGTGATCAAGTTCATTCCCTCTTTGACTAAATCTTTCTCTCCTCAAAATCCATGGTTCGATCGTGCTTTCTCTCAAGTCATTCAGGCTAGAGACAGTACATATCGGGAATTGAAAATTTCTCGTTCTCCTATCACTCTCGCTAATTTTCATTCAGCTAGATTTAGCTAGAAACCGTTGCAGGGATACTCTTCGACGAGCAAAGCGGACTTTCATAAAACGAAAGTTCGTTGACCTTCTTGGATCTCCTATTGACAAATCTATCTGGCCCTTTGCCAAAAATATCTTTAACAACTTCAGTAAATCTACCATTTCCTCCTCTTATTCACTCTGATGGTTTTGTTGTTAACACTCCAATTGAAAAGGTCAATCTCTTCTGTCTCCTGTTCTCCTCTAATTCAACCCTGAATGACTCTGGCAATCCTGCTCCTCCTCCTCCTTTCTCCTTTCAAGTGTTCCATATCACTACCTGTTATTACATTTGATCTGCTGCATTGACTCCTAAAATCTATGAACGTTAGGAAGGGGAGCGACCCGGATGGCATTCCTCCCCAAGTTTTGAGGGGTGTGCTTCTGAGCTGGCGTTACCTCTCATTTGAGTATATTCTCTATGCCTCAATACTAACACTTTCCCTCAGTGTTGGAAGCGCTCATATGTCCAACGAGTTCCGAAAAAAAGATAATAGCTCTGATCCTTCTAACTATCGCCCTATTGCTCTCACTTGTATCCTATCTAAGATCTTTGAAACCCTTCTCAATTCTCATTTCTTAAATAATTTTGAATCTCATTCTCTTCTTTCTGATCACCAGTACGGCTTTCGGCGCTCGAGGTCTACTGGTGATATACTTCACTATCTAACCAATTTATGATTTTTCGCCCTTAAGGAATATGAGGAGACATTTGTGGTGGCGCTTGGCCTATCTAAGGTATTTGACAGGGTATGACAAGTGTCACTACTTTCCAAGCTCCCCTCCTTTGGATTTTCTCCTTCTCTTTGCTTACTTATGTCTAGCCCTCTTTCAAATCGTTCAAAATTGACTGTTGCTTAGTTGATGGTCAACTTCTTCTTCCTTCTATGTCAATAGTGGTGTTCCTCAAGGTTCTGTCTTATCTCCTGCTCTGTTCCTGCTTTTCGTTAATGATTTTCTCAGTTTCTCATCTAACTTTATCCACTTATATGCCGATTACTCGACCCTCCATTCTTCAACTAATTTCAAATCTGCCTCATTTTTCGCTTCTAGAATTGCCTCTCGTCTTAAATTTTCCGATTCTATTCTCGCTGATCTGGATAGAATTTCCCGGTGGGCCGTCTCAACCTTATGAAATTCAATTCTTTAAAAACCCAACTAATACAAATTTCCCTCTCTAAGACACCTTTCTAACATTCTTATCAATTTCGATGGTTCTCTCGTCTCTCTCGTTGACAATATAAACATTCTTGGCCTTAACTTAAACAAAAGATGTCTTGGAAACCTCAAATAACAATGGTTGCTAGGGCGGCCTCAAAAAAGCTGAGAGTTCTGTTTAGACTGCGTGACTTTTTTTCCTCTTCTCAGTTACTCCAACTATACAAGGTTCTCATCCTCCCCTGTATGGAGCACTGCTCTCATATCTGGGAAGGGAGGGCTCTGGTTTCGCCCAACTTTTGGACAGGGTCGAGTCAAAGGCCATAAGGCTTATAAACTCAGTGGTAAAGCATTCGCCTAGCAAGCGAAGGGGCCCAGGTTCGAGTCTGGGTTGGAGCGAGAGAATGTGAGCTATTCTTTATTAACTCAAGCTTCGTCACACTCAGACGTTAATGAGTACATTTTGTGTGTGCTTTGGCTACAAATGGGAATTAAGTGGTGCCGATGTTAAGGCTATACCACGCCCATCCTTTACCTTTTACCTGTACTTTTCAATTCACTTGATCCTCTATCTTTGCAACACGATGTTGGAGCTTTGTCATTTCCTTTAGGTACGACAGCGGCAAATACTCGAAGGAGCTGACCAACACCACCACCACCATTACGATGGGAGAAGTTTCTGCACATGAATTTTGTATAGACATTAGCAACTCCAGGTTTGCTTGCTGTGGTGTTTCCTTCTTTCCAGCCACTTCTGTTCCGTGGAATTCTCTTCCTTCTTCTGTGTTTCCTGCTGAATTTAATCTCCCTTACTTTAAGGCCTGCGTCTGTGATCATCTACGAAATCTGCTTTATATGACGACATTTTCAATGTTTTAACACCTCCTCTTTGAATTAAGCTCTGCCCGTGAGAGGCGGTGAAAGCAGTAAAAAAAATACAACTATT
>JABUQX010116615.1:12500-15000 GCA_015478945.1 Trachelipus rathkii | reverse complement strand
TCCTTCCGATTCCCCAAGAATAAAGAATTTCAAACGGTTTTAAAGTCCTTCTGAGAAAATATTAAAAATGAATATGTTTCTAATGAAATTTATTATTAACGTCATTTTCTAACGAACTTCTGCCTAAAAAAATAAGGTTTTAGTACAATTTAATTATGAACCCAACTGTTATTTGCCTTTCTTTGTTCATCGACCAATAAGATTTATTTGATAAAATTGGAGCAAATTTGCCAAATCAAATTTGTTTTTATCAAACTTGCAGCATGTGCCCACGATATCTGATTTGCTTTATCAAACCCTTGTTCCAAAATCAAATTTATATAAAGCTTAGTCTGTCTCCCTAATCTGATTTGAATCTCTGAGTCTTCAAACAACCATTTCCAATAAAAAAAGTTTTATATATATAAAATTTAATATCAATATGTATATTTATATATATATATATATATATATATATTATATTTGAAATATACATTATATATGGATACAGATATATAATTTTTATATATTATATAAAATTTTATATATAAAATATATATATATATATATATATATATATATATATATATTTTATATATTTGTCACCACCACTCACGGGCAGAGCCCTATTCAAGGAGGGGGTGTTACACGTCTCAGAAGCTCACCAACTAATGCAAATTACGCAGATGAGCACAGACGCAAGCTTTGAAGTGAGGGAGATTAAATTCAGCAGGAAACACAGAAGATGGAAGAGAATTCCACAGAACAGAGGTGGCAGGAAAAAAGGAAGCACCGCAGCGAACTAGCCTGGAGTTACCAATATCCACACAAAACTCATGCGGCAGACACAAGCACCCCTTGTGCTACGCCGGGCGCCGTAAAAGGTGGTGGTACGGCGAGTTTAGCAAGTTCCCTCGAGCATCTGCCCTGCGGTACCTATAGAAAAGAGATAAAGCACCAACATCAGCGCCGCAAAGATAGAGGGTCAGTGAAGTGGAAAGTCGGAAACAGTTTATAAGTCTTGTGTCGGCCTTTGACTCGAACCCTGCCAAAAGCCGGGTGAAACCAGAGCCCCCCAGATATGAGAGCAGTACTCCATACAAGGGCGGATGAGCCCTTGTATAGCTGGAGTAACTGAGAAGTGAGAAAAAAAGTCTCGCAGTTTAAGAGAACTCCCAGTTTCTTTGAGGCCGCCTAGCAACCGTTGTGATATGAGGTTTCCAAGACATTTTTTTGTTTAATGTTAAGGCCAGGATGTTTATATTGTCAACAGGAGAGACGAGAGAACCGTCGAAAGTAGAGATAGGAAAGTTGGAAAGTGTTTTAGAGGGGAGGTTTGTAGAAGTTGAGTTTTTTAAAAGAATATAAATTTCCAAACAAAGGGTTGAGACGACCCCACCCGGAAATTCTTTCCAGATCTGCGAGAATAGAATCGGAAAGATTAGAACGAAGAGGCAATTCTTAGAAGTAAAAGGAAGGAGGCAGAAATTGAAATGAGTTGAAAGAATGAAGGGTCGAGTCCTCGGCATATGAGTGGATAGAGTTGATGTGCAGGTGAGAAGATCATTAATGAAAAGTAAGAATAAAGTAGGAGAATAAAGACAGAAAACCTGAGGACACCACAATTGAACAGAAAAAGAAGAAGAGTCGCCCCGTCAACAACAAAGCCCGATATTGAGCGATTTGAGAGGAACTAGACATAAGTAAGCAAAGAGAAGGAGGGAAACCCAAAGGAAGGGAGCCTTGGAGAGCAGTGACGCGTGCCAATACCCGCGGTCAAAATGCTTTTGGATATGTCCAAGCGCCACCACGCCAAGTCCCCAAGTTACACTAAGGTGCGGAAAACCAATAATCAGTAAAGATAGGAAAGTATATCGCCAGTAAGTATATTCGGGCGCCGAAAGCCGTACTGGCCGATCGGAAAGAAGTGAATGAGATTCCAGAGGATCTAAGAAATGCGAGTTGAGAAGGGTTTCAAAGATCTTAGATAGAACACAAGTGAGAGCTATAGGGCGATGTTAGAGGGATCAGAGCGGCTTCTTTTTTCGGAATCGGTTGGACGTGTGGCGTGCTTCCAAACACTGAGGGAAAGGTTAGTATTGGAGACATAGTGAACATAGTTGAACGAGAGGAAGGGCCAGCACGGAAGCACACTCCCTCAAAAAACGGGGAGAATGCCATCCGGCCACCCGCCTTCCTAACGTTCATAGATTCAAGAGGCCATGCACTCGATCAAATGTAATCACAGCAAAAGGCATAGGACACCTGAGAGGAAGAGAGTAGGAGGAGGAGGAATGCCAAGAATCAATCCGAGGGTTTGAGTTTAGAGGAAAATAGGAGGCGCGAAGAGTTGGCCCATTTTCAGTTGGAGAATTTATAGCAACAAGAAACCATCAGAACGAATTAAAGATTGAGGAAGGAAGATTTACAGATGTTGTTAGAGAGTTTTTGCAAGAAGGCCGCAGAACGATTTGTCAGTAAGGGAGAAACCAAAAGGAGGTTAGTCGCACTTTCGTTTATG
>JABUQX010116614.1:35000-37500 GCA_015478945.1 Trachelipus rathkii | reverse complement strand
ACAGAGGGGCCGGTAGGCCGAGAAACCCTGACTCTATCCATCGTTCTTGTTTACCCGTAGGTATTCTCTAGTTTTAAAAAAAACTTTGCGTGCTCATTCGGATTAAGGGAAAATCTTCAAATACACAAAAAGTAATATTTTCAATATTTTTACATAATGTTTGTTTTCATCAAGCGTTATTTTTTATTTTTTTTTTTCGCGGTAAAAATGTCTCCTGATTAATAAAAATATTTATTTTCGTGTAGCTGTTATAGTTTTCTAGTTACATGCCTGTTTTCGGGATGCTGACCATATATATATATATATATATATATATATATATATATATATATATATATATATATATATATATATATATATATATATATATATATATATATATATATATATATATATATATATATATATATATATATAATACGTTTGTAATTAATAATTACTACTTCATTATCTATCGATTGATGTATCTTTTTCACATCATCATAGATATAAAGAGAAGATATATATATATATATATATATATATATATATATATATATATATATATATATATATATATATATATATATTTATATATATATATATATATATATATATATATATATATATATATATGGTCTGCATCCCGAAAGACACATGCATGTAACTAAAAACTATAACAGCTACAGGAAAAATAAAATATTTCATTAATCAGGAGACATTTTTACCCATGAAATAAAAATAAAATTTTTGAAATTTAAAATTGTTAAAAATGTTAGAAAACTTGTATGAAATTAGTTTTTTGAGAATACGAAGAAGCTCGAGTACCTGAGGAGCGTGCAAAGTTGCCAAATGTTGAATTTTTAACTTTTTTAACTAAAGAATACCCCACGGGGAAACGACAATGATGGAAAGAGTCGGTCGGGGTTTTCTCGGCCACCGGGTGAAAACACGGGGATTTCGTCCCTCCGTCGGCTCGAACTCCCTAAAAAGAAAATAAAAAAAAAAAATTACATTTTCCTGCATAAATAAAAACACTATTTGGTAATCCTTGCTCTCGTATTACAGCAGGAATGGAAGGTTGATGAGAGCGTACGCTTGCCAGACCTAAGATTATACTAATATTTAAGGTGTTATTAATATTAGAATAAAATAATTTTTTTTTTAAGTTTCATCGATGAAATTGCTTGCTGAAATCAAAATGTTATTTATTTTCCTGTAGCTGTTATAGTTTTTTGTTACATGCATGTGGCTTTCATGCTGGCCTATATATACGGTATATATATATATATATATATATATATATATATATATATATATATATATATATATATATATATATATATATATATATATATAGTAAAATATATATATATATATATATATATATAGGTGGTCAGTATTCTGATTACTGTCATATGTATCTTAAAATGAGCATGTTAAGGTAAAACGGAATACATTTCAGCTGAATTTATCCAATGCTAAACCTGAAATCTAAAAATAAAAATAAAACAAAAAAAAAATATTTCAAAAACTACAGCCCCAAAGAAAGGAAAGGATTCAGATATCATTTCACATAAAAAAATGTAAAAATAATAATAATAAAAAAATTATTGTTAATAAATATAGTAATATGATTAGAAGGCCTATTTAGAGACCTTTTATTGTTCTGATAAAATAAATATGACTTCTATTAAATTTTGTTTTTGTTTTTTTATTAAAAGAACACCTTATGGTATACCGGCAAAGATGGCAGGAGTCGGGGTCCCTCGGCCTTCCGGGGAACTACGGGTGACTAATTCTCCGGGAGGCCCCGAACCCCCACTCTTTGTATTGCGTCGCGGGGTTCCTTCCGCCCTCACTTACGGTATGAAAAACCTCATGTTCCCGTCGGCTCCAGCCACCTAGTGTGCCGTATAAAGCTAAAATTTAATAGAAAGTCTATTTATTTTTATCGAGAAACCAATATAAGGTCTCTAAATAGGCTCTCTAATCATATTACTTATTTATTACCAATATCTTTTATTATTATTATTCTTACATTTTCTTTATAGAATTTCTTTACCAGGATTCCAAAATGTATTCTTTTCGCTGTAGCTATTGTAGTTTTTGAGATATTTTTTTTTTTTTTTTTTTTTTTTACTTCAGTACCAGCATTGGACCAGCAATGTATTCCGTTTTACTGTAGCATTAAAAGTTTTTAAGATACATATGACGGATAATCGAATGCTGGCCTAGTATATATATATATAGTGATATATATATATATAGTATATAGTATATAGTATATATATATATATATATATATATATATATATATATATATATATATATATATATATATATATATATATATATATATATATATATATATATATATATATATATATATATAAATACATACGTTGTTTTGGCGATCCTATATACCATGGGTTTTCTCTATTAGTAAAGTATAGTTCAAACATAGTCCTCATAACCCCTAATAAAATAATATGCATGTAGTTCGGAGTGTGCTCCCAAA
>JABUQX010116614.1:22500-30000 GCA_015478945.1 Trachelipus rathkii | reverse complement strand
AATTAATTATGTAGGTTAATTGTTATATGGGATATCTACTGGTCTTAAGAGGGCTGACTATAATATAATACATTATATATAATATATACTATATATAATATAATTATATATCATTATATATATATATATATATATATACATAATATATATATATATATATATATATATATAATATATATATATTAGGGATGCATCTAGAAAAGCCACAATCCATATCTCAAAACCTACAATAGCTACACTACGGGTATAAAGGAATACATTGCTGGAAAGCTGGTCCAATTTTAGCTGATTATGAGAATACATGCCAAAAAAAAAAAAAAAAAAAAAAAATATCATATTATCTCGAAAAACTACATAAAAGCTAACACAGGGAAATGAAAATACATTTTTGGAATCCTTTAAAAATATATTTTGGTTAGGAAAATGTAAAAAAAAAAAAAAAAAAAATATATATATATTAAATACATATAAAATTGTTATAGCTATTTTTTTTTCGGGGGGCGGTGCCTCGACATTAATTATATATTATAATATATTATAATATTTAGTATAAAGGTATATTAACACGGCAATTTAGTGGGTGACTCGAGTTCCGTACGGATGGGAAACTACATTGAGAGGGACGAATTTTCTCATACCTATATTACGTAGCGGTGAAGGGGCGGAGGAATCCACTGCGACACTCAAATACCATAAGAGCACGGGGGTTCTCGTGAGGTAAAGATCCCATCCCGTAGATGAGTAGGGGGGAATTAGTTATCTACTCCCCGCTAGGTTCCCCGAAGGCGTAGAGACCACGACTCCTAGCCAATCGGTGCAGGGTTATATACCCTTTTATGTGAGTAGGTATATCTTCAGTCATTAAAAAAATAAAAAGACAATAAATTTAATAGGAAAGTCTATAATTTTATTTTAACGTGATAATATGAAAGTATAAACCAAACCAATAAAGTGTATCTTACTAAATAGGCTCTTATCTTATATCGATATGATTACTATAATTTATTGGAACGAACTATAGTATTTTTCTATTTTTCTTTTTTACATTTCTCCCATATACCAACACAATCTGTTTACAGAAGGAATTACCAAGAAAATATAGTTATCTCTTTTCGCTAGATAGCTAATATGATATTTTTTGCAGATATAAAAATTAATATTATAATATCATATATATTTTTTTTTTATTTTTTATCATTTTTCAAACAGCAGCGGTGAAAATTGGACCAGCATTCAGCAATGTATTCCTACTTTCCCTGGGTAGACTTGTTGTAGTTTTTGAGATATGGATATATATATATATATAGAGCTTCCCAAGATATTTATTTAATAATTTATATATATTTCTTTATATATATATATATTATATATAATATATTATATATATAATATATATATTATATAGTATAATAATATATAATATAATATATAATATATATATAATATATATATATGGCCAGCGTCTGGATTATCCGTCATATGTATCTAAAAACTAATTAATGCGTACAGTTTAAAACGGAATACATTATGCTGGAATGCTGGATCTAATTTTAGTTGCAGAAAATGTAAAAAAATAAAAAAATAAAAAAAATAAATAAAAAAAATATATATCTCAAAAACTACAATAGCTACAGCGAAAAGGAATACATTTTTGGAATCCTGGTAAAATTTCACATTGGAAAATGTAAAAAAAATAAAAAAAATAAAAAAATTTATTGTTAATAATTATAGTAATATGATTAGAAGGCCTATTTAGAGACCTTTTTATTGGTTTCTCTGTGAAAATAAATAGACTTTTCTATTAAATTTTGCATTTTTATACGGTACACTAGGGGGCTCGGAGCCAACGGGGAACATAGGGGGGGACGTTTTTTCCATACCCGAAGGGAGGGGCGGAGGAACCCCCGCGACACCCAAATACCAAAGAGTGGGGGTTTCCGCGAGCACCCTTCCCCGGAGGGGGGGAAATAATCCTACCCCGTAGTTTCCCGCGTCTAAGGACCGAGAGACCCCGACTCCTGCCATCGGGGCGGTATACCCTTGGGTATTCTTTAGTAAAAAAAACAAAAACAAAATTTAATAGAAAGTCTATTTATTTTAACGAGAAACCAATAAAAGGTCTCTAAATAGGCCTTCTAATCATATTACTATAATTATTAACAATAATTTTTTTTTTTTTTATTTTTATTTATTTTTTTTTACATTTTCCATTTAAATTTTACCAGGATTCCAAAAATGTATTCCTTTTCGCTGTAGCTATTGTAGTTTTTGAGATATATATATATATATTTTTTTTATTATTATTTTTTTTTTCATTTTCTGCGCTAAAATTGGACCAGCATTCCAGTAATGTATTCCGTTTTACTGTAGCATTAATAGTTTTTAAGATACAAATGACGGCTAATCCAGACGTCTGACCCATTATATATATATATATTATATATAATATTATATAATATTTTTTTATATATATATATCATATAATATTTTTTATATATATATATATAATTATAATATATATATTTTTTATTATATATATTATATATATATATATTATATTTATATAGATATATATTTTATTTATATATACTCTTTATATATATATTGTTATATATTATATATATATAAATATATATAGTATATATATATTATATATATATATATTATATATACTGATAATATATATATATATATATATATAATATATATATATATATATATATATATATATATATATATATATAATATATATATATATATTATATTATTATATATATAGTATATAATATATATAATATATATATATATATAATATATATATTTATATATATAATATATATTATATAAGGTATCGTCTGGATTAGCCGTCATATGTATAACTTAAAAACTATTAATGCTACAGTAAAAACGCGAATACATTGTCTAAGGCATATGCCGGTCCAATTTTATGTCTTAATGCCGAAATGTAAAAAAAAAAAGAAAAAAAAAAATAAAAAGAAAAAAAAAAAAAAAAAAAAAAAAAATCTCAAAAACTTACAATAGCTACAGCGAAAAGGAATACATTTTTGGGATCCTCCTAGTAAAATTTCACATAGGAAAAAGTAAAAAATAAAAACCCTCAAATAAATAAAAACAAAAAATTATTGTTAATAATTATTAGTAATATGATTAGAAGGCCTGTTTAGAGACCTTTATTGGTTACTCGTTAAAATAAATAAGACTTTCTATTAAATTTATGCGTGTTATAACGCAGCTATTAGGGCCTCGAGCCGACTGTTGGATTGAATCATTAGTTTTGGGGACGTTTTTTCCATACCCCGTAGGGGAGGGCGGGGGAACCTCTCCGCGACAATTAGGGGGAATTAGTTTCGTTACTTGCCCGCTAGTTCCCCGGTAAGAGATCCGCAGATGAACCTGCCGACTCCTGCATCCACTCGGTTGCGAATTATTTTTTGGTTTCGTCCAAATATAGCCCTCTGGGTGATTCTTTAGTAAAAAAAAAAAAGGAAAATTTAATAGAAAGTCTATTTATTTTTTAACCAGTAACCAATAAAAGGTCTCTAAATAGGCTCTCTTAATCATATTTACTTTATTAGATTTATTAACTCGAATAATTCTTTTTTATTATTTGTGTACTTCCTCTCTATCGTGCACAACTTTTACCAGGATTCCAAAATGTATTCCTTTTCGCTGCAGCTATTGTTAGTTTTTATATATATAATATTATAGTATATATATATATATATATATACTATATATATACTATATATATATATAATATATATTATATATATATATATTATATTATATATATATATAATATTTTTTTTTTTTTTTTTTTTTACATTTTCCAAGTACTAAAATTGGACCAGCATTCCAGCAATATATTTTTCCGTTTTACTGTAGCATTAATAGTTTTTAAGATACATTTGACGGCTAATCCACGACGCTGACCTTATATATATATATATATATATATATATATATCTATATATTATATACTAATTATATATATATATATATATTATAATAATAATATTATATATATATATATAGGTTATATATATATTATATATATATTAATATTATATATAAATATATAATATATATATAATATATATATATATATATATATATATATATTATATATATAATATATATATTTATTATATATATACTATATATATATATATATATAGGTAAATATATATATATATAATATATTAATATATATTATATATATATAGTATATATATTTATTATTTGGATGAGCCACAATCCATATCTCAAAACTATCAATAGCGCTGGACAGGAAAAAAGAGAATACATTTCTTAGCTCCGGCAATACCTACATCTCTCTCAAAATGTGTTAGTACGGCAAAATGTTAAAACAAGAGACCAAATTTTTTTTATAAAAATTAAAATTTCAAGTTTTGTTCTTTTTTTACGCTATGGGAGCTTCGAGCCGGCGGGACAGAGTTATATATATATATATCGTCCTTCTCCGTAAAAGGCTTCATTACACGCAGTTGTTTGATTCCTAGCGTAAAGATTTATAGTGTGGAAAATTGAGAAAAAAAAATAAATTAAAAAATATTTCAAAAACTACAATAGCTACAGGAAAAAAGAATACATTTTGGAATCCTTGTAAAATTTTTAGCAAAATAAAACTTACCAAAAAAAAAAATTTTTTTATCACAAAATTAACAATTAGTTTTTTTTTTTTAGGAGAAGCCGTATGCCGGCGGGGGACAGTAGTATAGTAGTATATATATTTATATATAGTATAATAGTTAGATATATGTATATGATATTATATGTAATATCATTACCGTCTCACAGCTCAAGTAAATAATAGATATGGATTATTAACGTTTAGTCGGTGTCACAAACCCCATTTTTATATATATATTATGTTTATATTAGTTGCAAAAGGTATTACACGCAATCGTAGGCGGCGGCTCGAGCCGAGGAACAGCAAAGTTTGGTGGGGGACGCTGGGGTCGTGTGTTCCATACCGTAAGGGAGGGGCGGAGGAACCCCCGCGACACCCAAATACAAAGAACTCAGGGGGTTCCAGTTCCAGCACGACCCTCCCGGAGGCCCTGTCTGAACATATACTGTTATCCTTTACACTTCGCTAGTGTCCTTATAGAACACCTGAGAAGAACTCTCGCGCGATAAAACTTCCTGCCATTCGGTGCGGGGTTTGATACCCCTCATCGGCTTATTTTTAGTATAAAACATAAACTAAATTTTTTGAGCTAGAAAGATAGCATTTAGTATATTTTATACGAAGCAGGCTCGCGGTTATGAAATGCTCCTCTCGTTAAATTAGGCGCTTTCTCCTCATTATTATTACTATTGGGCAATTTGGATCTACAAACAAACTATCACTTTAGTTTATTGTACGATTTAAGTATGAACTAAAATTCTTACCCTAGGTATCCAAAACCAGATCAATATTTCCTAAATTTCGCCACTGTAGTTCTAGTTGTAAGTATTGAGAGATTTTTTTTTACGCACTAAATTTAACAGCATCTCCAGACAATGTATCCTTTCTTCCCGGTCGAGCTGTTGTAGTTTTTTTAGATATGAATTGTGGCTCCTTCTAGAGGTTCACCACTTATATATACGTTAAGAAGTAGGCTGGAAACTTAGATATTACTTAATTACTATATAACTACATCTTCATTACAAATAGAGTATTTCACCTCAACCGCTTATAATATGACTCTATAATGACAGAGGGAAATATATATAATATATATATATATTATATATATAATATATATATATATATATATATATGGCAAAGTTATAAACGTGATTCAGCAGAGTTATCTCGAAAGGTATAACACTTACACAAAAAAACCCAAATACATCATTTGGAATCAGCGTGTATAGCTTATTACCAGAATTGTAAAAAAAATATCTCGAAAAGTACGACAATTACAGAAAAAACAAATTACATATTTGGATTCAGCGTATAAAGATATTAAGAGATTATATTATATGATATATATATATATATATTAATATATTATATATAGTATCAATCTTACATAAACATAAGATGAGCTATATACCACGTACTATATATATTATATTAGTATTGATACCTAAGTACTCAAGTATATAATAGTTTAATATAATTGGCCCGTATATATATATATATACTCAGTATATTATTTGCCACTATACAGGCTATCATATACCCTCATAGTAAGTGGAGGTATATATATATTATATATTAATATCATATATGAGGTGATTATATGAGGATAACAATTATGAAGTCTCAATCCAAACATATAAATCCATTATGGCGCTCCTACAGAGTCATGGAGAATGGAGGGCACCAGGAGGTGGAGGTGATACGAAAGTCTCCCACCAGATCGATTTTATGAAACTATGAGGTCGAGAAGATTCACCAGACCATATTCCTCTGATATCTTTGCGCGTCCTACCCTTACTCAGGTTATAATTTAGTTAGTAAATAGTGAAATAATCCGACCTCGGTTTATATAGTCTAAGATACACGCCAATAACGAGCGTCAAAGGTGACGGGCTATGCCCATATGGCTGATTGAGAAAATATGTATTTTGTTTTGTTTGGCTGTAGTAGTCAACTTTACAGAGATGACTCAATCTCCTCCAACTCTCATCTATCGAGTTACTAGTAAATTTTGATGCCATAGAAGGTAGTATATATGAATAATACTATCGGTATACTCAACTACTTATATACCTTAATAATATATATATATATATATATATATATATAATATACTCACTCTCATATATAATATATATATATATAATATATATATATATATATATATCATGATATATATATAATATATATATAATATATATATATAAGGTTAACTATATCTCAAGTTACTACCTATATTGATGGCCCTCCGCATCGCATTCGCGGATGCGGAACATCGCCCTTAAATTCAACATCCGTATTCCGAAATTTACAAAATTTCAAAGATCCGCATTCCGCTCATCCACACTTTCCCAAAATTTAACATCCGCATCTGCACTTAGGAAAATTCGAACATCCGCATCTACACAAAATTGAAACTTCCGCATTCGCACTTACAAAAATTCAACATCCGCATCCGCAAATGAGAAAATTTGACATCCGTGCCATATATATATATATATATATAGTATATATATATATAATATATATATTATATATATATAATAATATAATATATATATATATATATATATATATATAATATATATATATATATTATATTTATATATAAATATATATAATACACGTATATATTATATATATATATATATATATATATATATATATATATATATATTTAAATATAATATTATATATATATATATATATATATATATATATATATATATACGATATATATCATATATATATATATATAATATAATATTATTCATATATGAAACCTTTAAGTGTCCAGCAGGATTATTCAGGAAAATATCCAA
>JABUQX010116614.1:12500-17500 GCA_015478945.1 Trachelipus rathkii | reverse complement strand
GAATTAATATGTGTATTAATGTTGCTTCACTCTGAAGCTATTGATAATAAGTTATGTAATTAACCAAGTCGGTATTCAATAAATCTTCAAAGCGTGAGGTTGTGATACTTTATACTACAAGCTAGCCGGGCCCTTTAAAAGAAAGAAGAAGAACCTACAGTAAAAGGTACCTAATGGATAAAATCAAGTTAGGAGACGCGTTGAAAATTTACGTCGGTAAAGAAGATATTGAGGAATGGCTTACGAAATTCGAGCTGGTTTGCAGCATCAATAAAATTAAGGATGAAGAAAGGGTTATTCCTTTATTTTTGGAAAAAGGAGCTTTAGCGGTTTATTTACAATTAGGCGATGAGACAAAAAAGAATAGTGTAACAATTAAGCAAAAACTACGAGAGGCATTTGGTGAGGACCCATATATAGCGTATGAAAAGTTAATCACAAAGAGATGGGAAGGAGAACAGATTGATTTGTACCTAACAGAAATAAAAAAGCTAACTAGAGCGGCTGGTATTAACGATGAGAATTTTATTAAAAAAGCTTTTATTGTAGGTCTCCCGATGAGCATCAGCAAGGAACTTAGAATAGTGAAAAATTTAGATGGAGTATCGATCGAAGAACTAGTCGCAAAGGGAAGAGTGTTAGCTTCAATAAATGGAGGTAAATGTAATGCCGTAAAAAGTGTGAACTTGATAGATGATAATAGCAACAATGGTAAAGTGAGGTCAAGTAATTTTGTTAATAGAAAAATGAATTTAGAACGATATGATAATGGAATTAAATGTTTCATTTGCCATAAAGAAGGGCACATTGCGAGACAATGTTACCAACGAAATTATTATAACTTTGAGAAAGATAAGAATATAGAAAGAATAACATGTTGGAGGTGCAATAATCAAGGGCATAAGGCATATGAATGCGGAATGGCGGGAAATGCAGAAGATGGAACCGCTGGACAGCTGGAGGCGGTTTCATCGGACGAATGAATCCGGCAGTAGAAAATCTTGCAATTATAATGGTAGAAATCAATGGGAAGTTATGTCGCGGATTGGTGGACTCAGGATGCAATAAGTCGTTGGTATGTGATAATTTGTGTGATGGAAATAAAGACAATAGTATAGTTAGAACATTTAATGGAGATATTGTGAAATGCCGGGGAAAAGAGGTTGTGAATATGAAGATTGTTGGTAAAATTATTCAGGTTGAAATGATAGTTGTTGAAAAACTTTTGGATGGTGTAGATGCGATACTAGGATTGGACATTATATTCGAACTTGGAGGTGTGAGTTTATCAAGAGACAGAATAACATTTGGGATAGAGAAGTTGCAGGATTTAAATGTAAACGTTGCAACAATGGCTAATAAAAAATTGAGTATCGAAGATAAAGATTTTTGTGCAAAATTTGATGGGGAGAGGTGGATAATGCGTTGGAAATGGAAGGAAAATGTTCCAAAGTTAACAAATCAAATAGGTATATATAACAAGTCGATAAAAGGAGAAATAAAGAAGAAATTTGAAAAGGAAATAAATGAATGGATAAGGGATGGTATTTTGGTTGCTGTGCCCGATGGAGAAAAGATAGACGGTGTGATTCCGTTAATGGCGGTGGTACAAGAAACTAAAAACAAAGTGCGTCCAGTATTAGATTTTAGAGAACTAAATAAATACACGTCATGTCATACGGCAGATGGGGTGTCGGTTTGCGATGAGAAACTAAGGGAGTGGAGAAGAAAAAAGGGCGCAAGGAAAATCGTAGACTTAAGGGCTGCATACTTACAAATCAGAGTGGAAAAAGACCTATGGAAATTTCAAACAGTAAAGTTTAATGGAAAGTTCTATTTCTTAACAAGGATGGGTTTTGGGTTAAACTCAGCGCCGAGAATTATGAATAGAATAATTTCAGAAGTTTTAAGTTTAAATGAAAAAATAAAAAGAGGTACGAGTAATTATATCGACGATATAATTGTTGATGAGGATGTAGTAACGGCGAAAGAGGTAGCAGATCATTTATTGAAGTTTGGATTGGTGTCAAAGGAGCCTGAAGAAGTTGTTGGCGGTAAGGTTCTTGGACTGAAATTGGAAGTTGGAAGTTGTGGAGATTTAGTTTTTAGTAGAGGGAAAGAGTTAAAAAAAAACGAGTTGAATGCAGAAAATACACGAGAAGAGAGGTTTTTGGATATCTGCGGTGAGTTGGTTGGTCACTATCCAGTAGCAGGGTGGTTGAGAGTGGCAACGAGCTTTATAAAGAGAAAAACAGAAGACTTATCATGGGACGAAGAGGTGAGCGAAGAAGTAAAAATTTTGCTTAATGAAACGATGGAAAGGGTGAAAAAGTGTGATCCAGTAAATGGAAAATGGTGGGTTAGTGAAAATAAAAATGGAATTGTGTGGTGCGATGCGAGTAATTTGGCTTTGGGAGCGGTATTAGAAATTGGAGGACATGTTGTGGAGGACGCCGCTTGGATAAGGAAGAAGGATGATAAAGGTCATATAAATGTAGCTGAACTAGAAGCAGTGTTAAAAGGAGTTAATATGGGACTGAAATGGGGAATGGAAATGATTGAAGTTAGAACGGATTCTGCGACAGTAGTGAATTGGATTGAAACAACAATGAAAGAAGAGTCAAGAATCAAAACAAAGGGTGCGGCGGAGGTTCTAATTAAAAGGAGATTGGGAATATTGAAGCAGTTGGTGGATGAAACGGGAATTGAGTTGACTATAAAATTCGTAAAGTCAGAAGCAAACAAGGCGGATTGTCTAACAAGAGTTAAGAGGAGTTGGTTAATTAGGAAGGAAGATGAAAATATAAATTTGTGTGGTATGACAATGGAAGAGATCAAAGAGGAGCACGAGAGACATCACCAAGGGGTGGAAAGGACGTTATATCTCGCAAGACTGGTAGACCCGAACGTGAGGAGAAAGGATGTAAAAAAATGTGTGAAAAGATGCATAGAGTGTCAGTGTATCGACCCTGCGCCAACAAAGCATGAGGAGGGAAGATTAAGTGTTGAGGATAATTGGAAGAGAGTGGCGTTGGACGTAACCCATTTCGAAGGGAAGTCATATTTATCGGTCATTGACTGTGGACCAGGGAGATTTGGTATTTGGAAAGAACTGAATAATGAAAGTGGTGGAGAAATTGTAAAGAAAATTGAAGAATTAATAAGCGAAAGAGGACCAATGGAAGAGTTGTTAATGGATAACGGAACGGTGTTCAGGTTTGAGAAATTGAAAGAATTGTGCGAAAAATGGGGAATAGAGAGAAGGTTTAGAGCGGCATATAGAGCAGAAGGGAATGGGATTATAGAAAGATTTCACAGAACTATAAAAAGAATGGCTAAAAAGTCAAAAATATCACCTGCCGAAGCAGTGTTTTGGTACAATTCCGCACCAAAAGACGGACTAAAAGAAGGGACGGTTCCGTACAAGAGTCTGTTCTCATATGAGTGGCGCCGACCGAAAAAGGGGGAATTAAAGCCAGATATAGAAGTGGAATGCGGGTTTCAAGTTGGAGAAAAAGTTTGGGTAAAGCCTGGAATAAATAATGATTGTACTACCAGGTGGAATAAAGGAACTGTTACAAAGATAACTTCAAAAAATAATTTGGACGTTGATGGAATGGCGCGACACATTTTGGATGTTAGGAAAGTTGTAGAGGAGAACTCTTCAGGAGAATCGACGTCAGAAGAAGAAGAAGAAGATGTAGTTGAGGACTTTCATAGGGAACAACGAGAGAGGAGATTGCCGGAAAGATTAACATATGAGACGCTCGGGGGTTATAGATGATTGTAAAATCATGGGGGCGTATAATAATATAAAGAATTAATATGTGTATTAATGTTGCTTCACTCTGAAGCTATTGATAATAAGTTATGTAATTAACCAAGTCGGTATTCAATAAATCTTCAAAGCGTGAGGTTGTGATACTTTATACTACAACCTCCTTCCTTATTCTTTCGTTTCTTTGTCTCTCCTTCAGTAAAAGGTACCTAATGGATAAAATCAAGTTAGGAGACGCGTTGAAAATTTACGACGGTAAAGAAGATATTGCCCCATATAGTAGAATCGGTGTTAACACCTCCCAGAATATCACCCTTTTCACCTCCATACTCATTTGTCTATCTTTCAGTATGGGGTACACTGTTCTTACAGCTCCCACAACTGAGCTATCATACTTGTTATCTTCTGTATATTTCATCCTTCTCTTCAAAATACTCCACCCAAGTATTTACATTTCTCCACCATCTTTATCTCAGTCCCTTTCACACCCACTCTCAGATTCCCCCTCCTTCTTCTCTACTAGCCATCATGATCTCTGTCTTGTCTGTGTTATAGTCAGATCGGCTTCTCTAAACCCTACTTCCGCAAAAGACATTGTCACCACCTCTCGCTCTTCCCTCTCTTCATCCAGGCAAGCAGAGTATACTCAATGCCAGAATTCACCGTCCCAATCTCCTTAACCATCCTCGCTCCACCTCTATGATCACTACATCCAGACATGCAACAAACCAAAATTCGAGTTGACAACAACGCTTCCCTGGTATGACTCGTTTCTCACCTCCAAAAAACCCAATTTTCCCTACTATTCTCAATATATCTGTTCTTACATCTAACTTTTATACACTCACTACTCAACATCTCCATTGGCCCCCTTCTCAACTTTTTATTCACTACATGATCTCTCTTCTAGCACTCTCCCATAAAGCTTTCCTCAGATCTATGAAAGATACTATATGCTCGTTATTATACTTCCATTACTTTTCAACCGTTAAATTCTCAAGGGCGAACAAGAGATCCGCTTGTGCTTCTGTTTCCCTTCTATATCGTGTGATTCCTTCCCTAGTTTGGGCTTTAACTTACCATTTTCAGCTTTTCCTTCTAGTATCTCTCTCATATTGTTTTTGCAGTGGTCCAACAAGGATAACCCCTGTAGTTTTTACAGTCTCCTGTACTCCTTTTTCCGTATATATGAAACTATGAACTAACTATTTCCCACCTTCTG
>JABUQX010116614.1:0-7500 GCA_015478945.1 Trachelipus rathkii | reverse complement strand
GTTCATGTTACATCATGTTAGCTTTATTGATGCGGAAACCTTGTTACGTTAGATTATATTCGTTGATCAGTATGATAATTAACCATGTTATGATAAATTTTTGCTAATGTGCTGTGTCAGTGTAGATTACGTTTAATATGGTAGAGATTATCCTTGGAAAGTAAGAATAGGTTTACGTTTTGCATTGCAGTGTTAGTTACTTTACTGGTTTTAAGTTTGGAACCTTTGTTTAATGTTAACAGTTTATTCGTGTTTGAAGATGTGTTATGTTTGTCTTTGTACATTATCTTCTTAGTTCATGTTACGCTTCATGTTACTTTAATGATGTGAAACTTAATTACGTTAGAGTTATACTCGTTGATCCATTAATAATAACCAATGTTGTGGATAAATTTTAGTTAATATTACCATGTTAAAATATAAATTAACATTGTTTATGTTAGAGATATGCTTGACAAAAGTATGAATAGGTTACGTCTTTGTATGCTATGATAGTTACTTACTGTTGGTTAAGTGTTTGGAACTTTGATTAAGGCATGTCAGGGTTGTCTTGCTGTATTATATTCATAGTCTCAGATGTGCTAAGTAAGCTTATTTATGTGAAAACTTTGTTACGTCAACATATATTGATTGATCCTTGTATGTATAGAGAACTTGATTTTATGTTATTTATCAAAAATATACTCGAAATGTGACTTGAATCAATAGATCAAATAGATCATTAGATCAAGGTATGAACAGCGAGGGGGAGGATGGTAGTTTGATCTAAACTGATTACTGCTTTAGGGTATGTAAAAACATGACAATTTAGTAAAAATTTGACCTTAATTAATAGAATCATAATCAATATATCAATAGATCAATTGATCAATAAATCAAACTGGTCAGGAAGGTGGTTGGATGGTGGTTTGATTTACTATTTACTTGATTTAGGGTATGTAAAACATTGCAAATTTTAGTAAAATTTGACCTTAATCATAGATCAATAGATCAATAGGATCACAACTGGTCAGGAGGGTGACAGGATGGTGTTTGATTTTATGATTTACTGATTTAGGGTAATGAAAAACGACAATAGTAAAAAATTTGATCCTTAATCAACTAGATCTTATAGATTCAATATATCAATAGATCATGGATCACAGCATGGACACAATATGCAGGTTGCAGGCTGGCTTGATTACTGATTTACTGCTTAGGGTAGTAAAACATGACAATTTTAGTAAAATTTTGACCTTAATCAATAGATCAATAGATCAATAGATCAATAGTACAATAGATCAATAGAGACAGGCAGGTAGTAGGGATGGCTTGATATACTGATTTACTGCTTTAGGTATGTAAAACATGACAATTTTAGTAAAAATTTAACCTTAATCAATAGATCAATAGATCAATAGATGTCAATGGATCACAGATGGACAGATATAGGGCAGGTTGGGTGGCTTGATTTAGTGATTTACTGCTTTTAGGGTATGTAAAAAAACGTAAATTTGTAAGTTATAAACAAAAAAGAATAGAAATTTTTATTATTTATTTATTTATTTATTATTTATTTTCTTGATGGTTCTGAAAACATATTTCGAAATCTTTACAGATCCTGAATAACATATTATAAGCACCATCAACTATTGTTGTTATACGATTGTATTAACTCGGCACCGCCAGTGGCTCCAGCACCGGTTCCGGAGCCAACTCCTCAGATTCCAATCCTCAAGTCTTTCATAGAACTCAACTCTGAATCCTCTAACCCCAAAATTTCAGCCAATTACGAACACTTCGATTTTTTATGGGGGTGGGGCCCCTTCGGGGGACCATGGGACGTAACTTCGTATACACTGAGGGTACCTCCCCATCTAACACCACTCCAAATTTTATCACGATACGATAACTCTAACTTATATAGATATATGTCGGAGCCTGAGGGGCGGTGCGGTGCGGTGGCGGGGCCGGTGCGAGACCAGTGCAGTGCGGATCGGAGTCGCGGACGCAGGGCGCAAAAGGTGTTTTAAAAAAAAACTCAGAAGTGATCCCCTTCGGGGATCACTTCTTCGATGTAATAATAATAATAAAATAATATAAACTTCAAGAAGCTGACGGAGTCGGAGCCAAGTCGGAGCCGGAGTCGGAGTCGGAGCCGGAGTCGGAGCCGGAGTCGGAGTCAGAGCAAAAGACACCTCGAAATTGTGATCACTCCGTGATCACAATTTCTTCGATGTAATAATAATAATAATGTGTATGTGTATGTGTATGCGCACGCGCGCGTATAAAAAATAATCAACAAAACATAAGACAACCTTCGGTTTGTCTGTTTGTCGGATTGACAGCCCTTCGGGCTGTCAATCCTCCATATAACCCTAATATATCTCTATTCATTCCTATCGAAATAGGTTGGTGCGGGACTGGCTCCATAACTACTATATATATATATTAATACATACATGAAAAATTATTATTCCTGCTCTATTGATTGATAACTTCTTTCGTTTATATTGTTTGCTGTTAGTCTTTACTTCCCTGTGGAATTGAGAAAGTATTTTTGGGGTCTTTTCAGAAGAAGAGAGAAATATCTTTCTGTAATTTGTGTTATGAGTGAGGTAGATGCTGAAATCCTTAAAAATTCATTGTACCTGTATACATCAAGTTTATTTACAAAATTCGTAAAATTTTTAATATATATCGATGGAATCATTTTACTAAGATTGGTAAGTATGAATCTGTGCTTCACGAACTTGCTCTCTAACTGGTTTGAAAAAATCATCAAGAAAAGGAATTGTAATTGCTTTATTTCTTTTCGTATTACATTGTTTCTGACACTGGGCTGTATTCCATTATTTTCATTAAAGGAAAACCCAGTTCTGTTGTAACTTTGCAACTTCCACAATGCTTAAAAAATTTTCTTCGATTTTGAGAGAAAATATTTGAAAGCAAGCATCAGATTTTGAGTAGGATCAAGAGCAGTTGCATAGAAAAGTAAAGGAGAATAAAGTTGAAACATAATTAAGCTTATAACCTATTCGCTCGTGATTACAGATTCAACAAGATTTGAGCCTCTTCAAGAAGGTTCAATATCTTGATCCATCTTAAACTCCTCAAAACCTTCAACAATTGCTTTGAAAACTCCTCTAAATCGTAACAATCCCGTCAGTAACTTTTCACCCACCTTGTTTCGTACATTCCATTTTAGTTTTGGTAAAATTTTTTTCATGGGGAATATTTATATATATAATATATTATTAAAATAGATAAATATAGACTTTAAACTAAAATAGTTCCCAGTAGTTTTCACTGTGCCAATAAAGTTTAATAATGTGTTGTACTCCATGTGAATGCCAACAAGACAGGCAATGACTTTGTATATTTCCGATAGCTTGAACACTTTTATCTAAAACTTTTCTTCATTGCTGCTGCACCAGCATCAATCGTTGGGCAATCAGACAAATCCCTAAAAATCTATTTCAACTTCAATAGGTAGTGGCTTGGCTAGCAAGATCTCCTCATGTATGTTTCAAACCAGCCACTAAACTAACCTAAGAAATCTTTTTCACGAACCATTAGATATGTTTTCCTAATTTCTATTAATATATGCTCTTATTGCTTTTTTATTATTATTTTTATTACTTTTATAAATTAAAATAAAGACAACCCACCAAACTTTTCTTATAATTTAAATAATTCGGGAACTTTGGAAAAAAAACCCTTCCTCAAACCCCTAGCTACAGCCTTATTTTATTATATATATATATATATATATATAATATATATATATATATATAATATATATATATATATAATATTATACTATATATATATATTATATTATTATATATAATATATATATATATATTGCATGTTTTTCAATATTCCCATTGACTTTCGTATTCGCAAGTATTATATTTGCATTCGCACTCGGACACTCGGAATGCGAAAAGAAAATGTTCTGATGGGACTTGTTAGAAAATTTAACAACTTTGTGAGAATTGATTAGAAATGATGTTGACTAATTCTGTCTCAGGTAGTGACAGTCAATTTGAGTCACAATCCGAAATCTAAACATATTAATATCGATAGGCTGTCCTTGTGAGTATATTCGCTCGAAATCAACTGTTGAAGCAATTCTGCAATGACATCTTTATCCAGTGTGGTTTGGGATTACGGTACTGTTTCCCGTACACTTTGCAATCGTAATTATGCTCAGAAAGGAAGAATGCCATCTGGGTTAAGAACTATCTAAGCAGCAAGCACAAGGAAAATGTAGAAAAGAAAATGAGTAAAAGATCAAAGGTTCTCGAATTCCAGCTATAGAAAAAGAGTATTACTCTTGAAATCTATATAGAAATATAAATATATGGGACACTGAAACGAAAAATCATTTTATAATAAATTTACAGAAATGATAGTAATGGACGATTTTTTGTTTCGTCACGTTGAAAATCTAGGCTTTGTACGGCTAATGAAAGTATCGGTCCCTTTCAACACACTACTAAAAGAAAATACTACAGAGATATTATTTGAAAGAAAATGTATGACAGCGTTAAAATTAAAGTTTCAGAATTAATAACCTCTATCAAATAATCATCCAAGTTAGCTTTCTCCACCGGCGAATGGTCAGAAACTCAACCAGCAGTTTTTTTGTTTTCTCTGAGTAGTCATGCCGTTGACAATTATTTCAATAGCCAAATTTTGTGTTGTGCTCTGAACCTCTCACTGAACGTCATATAGGTGAATATCTCAGTGACATATTTAATGGAATATTGGCGAAATGGAACATATCCCAAGATGATGTACACTGTGTCATGAGAGAAATTTGTGCCAATATAAAGAAAATTCTGTTTCTTTCTTGAGTGAACAACACAAACTCCGTCAGTCATCAACATTAGAAATGTTGTGGCATCTCAAACAACAGTCAGCAAAGTTCTCTCAAAATATAGGTCAATTGCGGCACACTTTAACCATTCGACCATGGCTTCAGTAAGAACTAAAGAAAATACAGGGCAGATTTAAAGTTCGCTAACTTTCAGTAATACATGACGTTACTATGCAAATTATGTTAAGGTTGCAAGAACTTAATGAATCTCTCTGCCAGTACAGCGGCTCTGATGATAAAATAAATGTCTTCCCATCCCATGACAATTCTATTCTAACCAATTGTATCACTGTACTCCAATCATTTGAAGATATCATTATGAAAATCATCAAACACTTGTTTGTGATCCTCTCGTAATTACTCTGAAGAGAGTATTAATAATATTCTCAGGCAATGACAGGCAAGGAATAAAAATGGTGAGAGAGAGACGATATTGAGATCTTATCTCTCCCAAAATTATGCGTTCGGTTAACATTTGTTATCTGTACATTAATGAGAGAGAAAAGAAATAATGAACATTGGTAAATGGAACTATTATATTATACTATCACTATGTATTCTTAATAAAACTACGGAATAAGGAATATCAGAGTGAGCTAACCGTAGTATTTGCATAAACGTAAGTGATCATACATCGTTAATTTTCTTGCTCCAAAATATTCTTGCTCCAAAAAATAACTTTTGCAAACCTGCCTTTCCTACATTCTTAATCGCTCTGAATGAATCAATTAGCAATACAACTGCATGAGGAGAATATAGTATATATATATATTTAAACCTTTTTAAAAAAATCCAAATTATTGAGTATGCCACATTACAATAAAAATCAAATAAAGATGTTGCAATTATCAATATAATACAAGAATTATTATATTTATATATATATATATATTATATATATAGTATATATAGGCGATTTATTGAAGAGATGAATTGGAGTCTGGGAATCTACTGAAGATTTGGTTGGAATATTTTAAAAGGAGAGAGAGAGAAAGAAAGCTTTTGGTTCAAGGGGGCTAGAAATTTCAAGGTCATTTCTTTTGGCTATTTTGGAACATTAATTTTTAAATACAAAAATAAAATTATAAGAAGAAATTTAAAATAATAAATTGTAGAATATGAAGCTGCGTTTCTCAAATTTATCGTCGAGTCATATGAAGTAAATTTTCTAAATTTCTTCCACTGATAGCAAAGGACGGAAAAACCCTTCTATCACATTTATTTTTAAGCGAATAGTGGTGATATATCGTTTAACATATTAATAGTAATAACAGTGATAGTGGTGATAGTGAAATGAATAATAATGTTAATAATAATTTTTAATATAGTGGATAGTGGTGAATAATATTAGTATATAGTAAAAAATAGTTTATTAAAACATAGCGTGTAGTATAATATTAATATTAAAATATAGTAATTAGTGGTGATTAATAGTGAAATATTGTGTTTAGCATTTTAATAATATTATTAATAAAGATAATAATAATAGTATGTATATGTATGTATGTATGTTTATGTATATTCTGTATAGGCGTTGTTGTATTTATGGGCATATATATATCTATATATATATAATATATATATATAATATATATATATATATATATATATTAATATATATATATATATATATATATATATAATATATATATATATATATATGTTAGCACTCCATTATAAACTTTTGTAAACATTTTTAATTTATGTTCCGTACTTATTGCTAAGGATTTGCGCGAGCAAAAATTTTAGCATCAAGTCAAAAGTGCAAATACTATATAACCCGTCATTTTGAGATTACTTCGCTCAGATCAGATACAGAGTCAGAATAAATTAACAAACAAGAAGAATCAAGATACTCTCTCCCAGAAAAATCCTCCAAACTTAAAAAACGCTTCGGCAAGAGCGGGGAAATTTTACGATGGGCTACGCTCGCCTGCCGAAGAGTATCTCACAGAAGAACTTCTATAACTTTATTTCATATTCTTACGTTATGTTGATAAAAACATTTCATTTCAACAAAATGATCTTTAAATTACATCCTTCTGTATATAGAAGGTACCATGCTCACAAAAGAAGGAACAACTTTAAGCAAGTAACAGCCTTATAATTGATGTGAACCCGGAAGAAGAACACCCAGAAACTATCAATCAAAACGCCTTCCTGAAAAAACAAACAAATGAAGAAAAAGAAAAAACCAACAATAATACTAAAAATCTCAATCAGAACACTCGGAAGAAAATGACTCAAGCAAATGAACAAAATCAATACGAACTATTCAATTTTCATTTTTTAAATTTTGGATTATGTCTTCATCTTTCAAACTATGCAGTTTCGAGGATTCATCACTAGGACATAGCAAACTTTTTCCTTTTCGGGCATGGATTTTTTCATTCATCAAGTTTGGATTTTGGGTAGAAACTTCATTTTTGAATTCCACTAACGAACTATGATTCCTTTCGAATTTATCTAATGGTTCTGTGACGCTCGCCTTTTATGTATGAAGAAATTTTTTATCAAAAAAGGACCTAAATTTCAAGCAACTTCGCCTCTACATATGTAACCTTCCTTTATGCATGGATTTCTTTTCACATTTTAAGTTTGGATTAATGGCAGAAATCATTTTGAATTATCCC